>JAUCMX010000021.1:17019582-17089582 GCA_033459395.1 Hemibagrus guttatus | reverse complement strand
GAATATTATGCAAATGACATATTTAATAAAAGCAAATTATTCTGTTTATTTAGAAATATTAGATTAGATAGAATTCAAATATTTATTTCACCAGTAAGATACTCTTCAGAAAAGGAACTTGTTGGAACAGTTTGTTTATTCAAGAAAATACTACGAATATTCAAACATGAATTCAGCAATTTTAAGAAATTCCTCTGTAACTATTTCTCATCAGGGATAAGAATGTAAAAACGTTGGAGAATGACAGAATCAATTATTTATTTATTTAGGAAAAGACTTTTCTGATAGACAATTTATTGAACTATTTATTTGTTTATTTAAATTAAATTTAATTTAATTTAATGTAATTTAATGTAATTTAATTTAATTTAATTTAATTTAATTTAATTTAATTTAATTTAATTTAATCAAGAAAATACTTGGCACTATCACAAAATTCCTTTTGTTTTCCTTTAGTATAAAATAAACCATGATTTGAAATCTCACTGGGAAAACACTTTTCCAGAAAACCCTCAAACTAGAGAGAGAAAGAGAAAGAATTTCCTGAACAATTTGTTATTTATTTTTTGTTTAATTGTTCTTATGTTTTTGGATTTGTTCATTTGTTTCATAATTTGTTATTTTGTTTTGCAATTTTTGGCCACCTTACGTAGTGGGCATGTGACTAATAATCAGTTCTGTTTATGGTTAGGGTTAGGACTCCATGCCATTTCTGTGAGGTCACATGAAATAGTAGAAATGTTGATCAGTGAGAGGTGAAGTGAATAACGCTGATGATCTCCTCATCATGGCACCTGTTAGTGGGTGGGATATATTAGGCAGCAAGTGAACATTTTGTCCTCAAAGTTGATGTGTTAGAAGCAGGAAAAATGGACAAGCGTAAGGATTTGAGCGAGTTTGACGAAGGGCCAAATTGTGATGGCTAGACCACTGGATCAGAACATCTCCAAAACTGCAGCTCTTGTGGGGTGTTCCCGGTCTGCAGTGGTCAGTATCTATCAAAAGTGGTCCAAGGAAGGAACAGTGGTGAACCGGAGACAGGGTCATGGACGGCCAAGGCTCATTGATGCACGTGGGGAGAGAAGGCTGGCCCGTGTGATCCGATCCAACAGACGAGCTACTGTTGCTCAAATTGATGAAGAAATTAATGCTGGTTCTGATAGAAAGGTGTCAGAATACACAGTGCATCACAGCTTGTTGCGTATGGAGCTGCATAGCCGCAAACCAGTCAGGGTGCCCATGCTGTGCATGCTGTGACCCCTGTGCAGTGCCGAAAGCAGCAACAATGGGCACGTGAGCATCAGAACTGGAAGAAGCAATGGAAGAAGGTGACCTGGTCTGATGAATCATGTTTTCTTTTACATCACGTGGATGGCGTGTGCGTCGCTTACCTGGGGAGCACATGGTACCAGGATGCACTATGGGCATAAGGCGAGCTGATTGAGGCAGTGTCATGCTTTGGGAAATGTTCTGCTGGAAATCTTTGGGTCCTGCATCCATGTGGATGTTACTTTGACACGTACCACCTACCTAAGCATTGTTACGGACCATGTACACCCTTTCATGGAAACGGTATTCCCTGATGGCTGTGGCCTCTTTCAGCAGGATAATGCACCGTGCCACAAAGCAAATATGCTTAAGGAATGGTTTGATGAGCACAACAACCAGTTTGAGGTGTTGACTTGACCTCCAAATTCCCCAGGTCTCAATCCAATGCAGCATCTGTGGGAGGCGCTGAACAAACAAGTCTGATCCATGGAGGCCCAACCTCACAACTTACAGGACTTAAAGGATCTGCTGCTAACATCTTGGTGCCAGATCCCACAGCACACCTTCAGGGATCTAGTGGAGTCCATGTCTCAACAGGTCAGGGCTGTTTTGGCAGCAAAATGGGGACCAACACAATATTAGGCATGTCATAATGTTTATGACATATATATATATATACACACTGTGTCACATCCGGCCGCCGCCACCGCCCTATGCGGGGCTCGAACCCGGACCTCCGTGGTGCCGCGTGCTCCAGCACGCCGTGAAAACGCAGACCCAAGTGCAGGATTCAGTGAAGCACTGTTTTTATTTACATAAACACGATACAGGGGAAAGACAAACATAACATGAGACTCCGTGGTACAATAAACTAAACTCACACACATAACCCCAAACCTAACATAACACCCACGGGACAGCGATACACAGAACATTGACCCACGCCACACATGCACACCAGGATCCCTTTTATAGGGAAACACAACAGGGTAATAAGGGACAGGTGACACAATCAGGATGGAGAACAATGGGCAGGAAATCACACAGACAAACAGGCTTCCAGGATTCTCCTGCCAGCGCCCTCCCCGGGCCTGGCAGGGAACTGTCCAGCTACTCCTGACACACTGTATATATAACGACAGCACACGTTATAGATGCAGTGTTTTTAAAAGTCATTATCTTAAGGAGGAACTGATCCTTCATCAGCACTCTGACACAAACACAAACTTGATTCATCCATTAGAAGTCTTTCTGTAGTTATTAAACACTAATATATGCAACCTAGAGCTAAACACATTCATCTGTAAACTCTGTAATCTAACAATCTACTAAAACCAGTCTCACTTTCACTTATTTACTTTTGTATTGACCGCTCGGTGTTTCGGTGCATCAATACTAATCTGGTGATTACTTTGAAACTTAAAACCAGTACCATTACCATCAGCTGTTGCCATGTAGGTTGTAAAGCTAACATAACTTTAGCGTCTCCTTGTAATAATCTTAATAATAATAATAATAATAATAGTAATAATAACAATAATACAATTATACAGATAAAAACAACTAAAACTCAGCAGCTACTGACCAGAGAGTCGATGCTAGGTGAGTGAACACATCAGCTCTTAGCCATTATATTGTTCTTGATGCACACATTCTGACACAATAAAAAGAAAATAAAGTATTTTACCAACTTATTGTATTAGAACAAGACAAATCTTTAATCAAACGTGGTATCTGAAGTATATCAGGTCAAACCATGCCATTTCTGTGAGGTCGCATGAAATATGAAAAAAAAAAAAAAAAGTATTTATAGTATAGAAATTTAAAGTGCATCATTAATTCATTCATTCATTATTTGTAATTAATATTAATCAATTCATTAATTATAGTTTAGTAATTATGTTTATTAATGAACTAATTATTATTTATTCATTACCAAATTATTGCTAATTAGTTAATGATTAAATTAACTTAATTATCTGTTAGTAATTGAAATAACTCATTAAAAATAATTAAGAATGAATTAAAGACTGATGATGTGGTTTGGTTTTGGTGTGTACTGTGTTCAGGAAAACCTGCAGACCAAAATCAGAGCAGCGTCGGAGGCTGGAGCAGCTGGAGGGAGAGATGAGACACCTGACTGTGGTAAACATCATGGAATTAAAAAAATGGAAAATCTTTTACAGATACATGAACACTTTTTTTTTTCAGCGTGTTCCCAATCACAACTTTTTTTAAGATTAAAAACAGCTCTTAAGATGGAATTAATAAACTGTGAACATTGTGTTATGTCACAAATTATAACAGCCAATCATGTACCAGTATGCACATATCTTGATGACTCGATAAATATCTTCTCTAATTCCAGAGCCGCAGTGACATCACAGACGTCCCAGCATCCTCTGCTTCTTCAGCTCACATCCCAGACACAGGAAGTAGCCACGACCTGGACTCGTACAAACTACTGCGCCACCTCCAGAGCCGCATCCGGCAACTTCAGGCTGACGCGCAGACCCACACACACACCTACACACCCAGCGGCATGCGTCTGAAGCGCGAGCGAGGGAACAGCGAGCTGGCTGGATCTTATCTGGAGACAGTGTGTAACATCACTGAGGCTTAGTTTCTGATATAAAACACTGGCTGTGGAATTACTAAACCATTATCTACCTTTTACATTACTTTATCTGTTATAAACAGGGAAATAATACAGTTTCTTTTCTTAGATTGCTCCAGCACTGGACAGCTGTGTGACACAACAGAGCTCTGATTTAAGAACAGCCCGGAACCCTAACCTTTGACCTCTGATTATATCCTTTTTTGTGAAGCGACATGCTGCGGACATTATAAAGGTCATCGCCAGATTTGACTCTTTCATTTCTATGTAAAATTGCTGCAGTAAATTAAATTCATACCCACGGACTCACACTTGAAAGCATTGGAATCGCACTTGGGGTTGGCTCACCTACTGACAAGAGTCGACTCTTTCGACTCTCAAACGACTCATTGCCGTTCTTCCCTAAAATTATCGTTAAAAAAAAAATTAGAAAGGTCCTACCGTTATTGCCTGTATCTACAATTTAAAACAAAATGTTCTTGTATGCGAGTCAGCTCTCAAATTTCATTTAAAAATTGATTCGATTCAAAGAGTCGACTCATTACAGAACGACTCATCATTACTGTGGGTGTGTCTCAATCAGCTACCTAGTTGCTCAGCCATTTTAATGACTGTCTCTCAATCGCAAAATCCTTCAAGTTTTGCTCCTGGAAAAAAAATCCCACAATGCACCAGTTTGTTTGAGTCTGATGTCTTTTAAGTGTTTAATGATTTTTAAAAAAGTCCAATACATAGACTATAATCTTGCTGTGACAGAAACACTTTGTTAGTGATTAAGCTAAGAAATCTACACCGACCAGGTACAACATTATGACCACTATGCCTAATATTGTGTTGGTCCCCCTTTTGCTACCAAAAAACAGCCCTGACCCGTCATGCACTGTGTATTCTGACACCTTTCTATCAGAACCAGCATTAACTTCTTCAGCAATTTGAACAACAGTAGTTCGTCTGTTGGATCGGATCACACGGGCCAGCCTTCGCTCCCCACGTGCATCAATGAGCCTTGGCCGTCCATGACCCTGTCTCCGCTTCACCACTGTTCCTTCCTTGGACCACTTTTGATAGATACTGACCACTGCAGACCGGGAACACCCCACAAGAGCTGCAGTTTTGGAGATGTTCTGATCCAGTGGTCTATCCACCATCACAATTTGGCCCTTCGTCAAACTCGCTCAAATCCTTACACTTGTCCATTTTTCCTGCTTCTAACACATCAACTTTGAGGACAAAATGTTCACTTGCTGCCTAATATATCCCACCCACTAACAGGTGCCATGATGAGAGATCATCAGTCTTATTCACTTCACCTCTCACTGATCACAATGTTATACCTGATCGGTGTATATGATGTATAAAACTTAAATATTTTATATATATATATATATATATATATATATATATATATATATATATATATATATATATATGTATGTATTATATATATATATATATATTATGTATGATATATATATATATATATATATATATATATATATGGGTTCTTACAGTCATCAGTTTCCGAATCTGTAGTGAGCTAGAGTCCTTACTAGTGCCCCAACTTATGTACATGATATACTAATTCACTACCTAGGGAGCTAGAGAGCTGATTGAGACACAGGCTATTTTACTCTCTCCCATGTGGAATAGAGCAACACTCATCGGCTCAGCTGATCGCAGTCGTCTCCGAGCTCGGGTACGTCGATGAGAGCAGTTAGCGTCTGCTCTAAACATCTACAAAACGCTCACGTCGTGGAGGAAGCACGTTAGTCCTCGTTAGCAATCTCACTGGTTAACAGCTGTCATGTGATCGAGATCTGGCTTACGAGTGTGAATAGGTGAAGATTAATTTGGGACAAGATGGAATAGAAATAACATTTCTGAATAACACATAATGATGAATAAAACATTAATGATCGAAATTTCTCGGAGGCATAAAATCACACAGTTCCATAATAACACAATTTCCATCGATGTACTGTATTTTTATCAATTATTATTATCAATCAAATATCCTGAACTGTTTGAGGCCGATTATGTTCTGGACGGTGTTATTTTTTTATTAATAAACACATTCACACTTTTTCGTAAGCGCTTCTTTAATTTTACTGAAAAACAGGTCTGGCTTTGCACACCTTGTTAAAGAGGTTGTACATTCAAAAAGATGAAAAGCAAACGGAAAAAAGACAAAATATTCACATTACAAATTCTTCTTTAGAAGTGCAGGCTCGGAGGATGTATGGCAGAATGTTCCGGGTTTTGTGGCTAGATTATTTCTCGATTCATTTACATATTAATTTAAAAAAAAAAAAAAAAAAAAAAAAAAAAAGTGCAGAAATTGTATAAAGGTCACAATGTCCAGAAGAGTTTTATCCTCTGCATCTGTATGCACAAGACAAGAATTGTGGCATTTTTCTCTCTATTCAAAAACAAGTTTATTTTTAAAGCTTATATACAATACGCAAACCCCGGCAGGTTTATATGGATTAAAGTGCTTGTTATTGATCTATTACGTTATATATGTAGTTACTATAGAAACAGCTCATTCCCAGGGAAGGAGTCTCCAGTGTCAGTTAAGTTTTTTTTTTTTAACGCATCTATAAAGGGATAAACAGTATGCCATTCTTTATTACATTGTAATAACACTGTAATAGGTTTGTCAGTGTCATATAAGAAGATTAAAACACTTCAGGAGTTGATGTTTCACTGATTATTTTCCTCTAACAGCATGGCACGCTGTGTTTTATTCCTTTTGCTACTTCCTTTACGAGTGAGTGGTAATTCAAAACGTTTTCTGTTCTTCCTCGGGGAAAAATGCAGAAATTCTTGTCACGCAGATGCGACAGGATAAACTAGCTGGTTATTTTAAATTTCTCCTGAAGTGACATCTGATGGGCGGAAAAAACGTTTCTGATAATCGTACACTGTAACGATGGTCACTCTGTACCAAGAAGTGTTAAACAAAACACTAAGGACCTGTGGGATTTATTATAAGGTGCTACTTATTTGATACGCCGAGTCTGCCGAGTCTATCTATGGCTTTGCTGCTGTGTATGAATCCGTTTTATTGTCAAGCATTGTTTTTTTAAGAACAGATTAGAACTAGTGAGATAGTGAAGACAACCAGAAGCGAAAATATCCTGCATAATGGATCAGCTGGAAACAAACAGCCATGTTGTCACATTACACCGTATCACACTTACATCGTATCTGCGTTATGGTAATATTTTGAGGCGTGCATGGTGGTGGTTGTGGTAGGAATAGTAGTAGTGTGGTCCTTGCGACACGAGCGACATAAACTCTGTGACCAAACCACTATCCGAAACTGCAAACAAAGGATACAGTATACGATGCAAGACATGGCACCAAAACTCGCATTTTCTTCTTCGTATTGCGAAACCAAGAGCTCGACCTTCTGACGTTTTGGGCAGAACGGACCAAACCCTTAAAACTCCGGTCGAAGTTGGAACGATGGAGAAAGTCAGTTTAATGCTCGCAGGCTCGAGCCTATAGCTCCATGTCCTCCTCTGTGGAGCCGGAGGCTGAGGCGAGTGAGCTGAAGGTGTGTTCGTCTGGCCCTTTAGGGATGGGGATGGGTGTTGGGGTCTGTCTGCACACAGGCTGCTGTTTACGCTGCTGTCTCTGAAGAGAGTCCTTCAGCTGCTGAGTGAGAGGGTCCTCCGGGGGGCGCCACACCACCAGCTCCATACACGAATGGCTCCTGAACAGATGAGGGATAGATCAAGCATCACTACATTTTTCTTTGCATCACTTTTCTTTCTTTGCTCCTGAAATCACACGTCCCACACACTGTCCACACACGTACGTGCACATGCAGCTGTTACACCACCTGTACTGCTCACATGCTGTTGGATATTTTCAGTACATCAGGATTATTAAAGGCAGCATCCACTAGATGGTACGTCAGAGTCAAAACATCACATGGTTTCCACATCAACTTAAATGTTTAGTGATTTCCTAAACATTACAGTTTTTCTTTAACACTTCCTGTTTCTCTAACACTTCCTGTCCTCACTGTGATTGCTGCCATTGACCTTACATTTACTTTATAGTGCATAAGTCTGTGATTGGAGACTTGATGTTACTTTGTTTAGTCACTAATAGACACATAGTGCTATACTGCCTTTACTGCTTTACGCAAATTGCCAAATAACTGCAGGATAGGCCATAATACTACAGCTCTGGATTCTGATTGGTCGGAAGGTGCCGATTACTTTACTATAACACCAGCTCTGTGAGTAGTTGTAATACACATCACAATAAGTTATCGTTTCTATAGTAACAACTTAGACAGGGATTGTTGGAAGGAGTCTCCAGTGTCAGCACTTTGTAACAGTCTGGGAGTTTGCACTTTTTCAGGTTCCTCTGTAATATGAGCTGTGTATTTTTGTCATTTTACATACACAGCCCTGGCAAAATGGCAGGATTTTGTCATGCAAGAGAAAAATACAATCAAGATAAATCATCTAAGAAATGTTGTTATATTTCACAAAAAGACCAAAAAAGGTACTTAATGTAAGTAAGTAAAAATAAATTTTTTTATTGTATCTCTTTAAATTTTATTACACCATCACGGTTCAAATTGAGGGTGGAAAACAAAAGTTTTGACATGATTTAATTTTTTCCCCACCATTTTAAAGAGGGTGTGTAAATTTTTATATTCCCTCCATCTCTTTTTTCCCCTATAGATGTTCCACAACATTAAACGTAAATATAAATGGATAAAATGTACGACATATCATTCTTCTGAACTGCTGTCAGTTTGCTGTTGTATAAGAGGAACAAACCACATCGAGGTGGTCATCACTGTCCGCCGTTGATTATTTTCCCATAACAGCAGCCATCTTTGTGATTTATTCCCTGCTTAATATTTCCAGCACAAAGGAACGCTAATAAAACAGACGATATTGAGGAACATTTTTTGATTTTGAAGTTCCTTATAATTCCACAATGAGTACAGAATAAGAACTCAAATGAACCAGTGTGAATGTGTAAGACAGATGAAACATTACTACTGCTGTTATTATTATAGTAATGGCATTGACATGAGCAGAATGTACAGTTTAGGCCAATTCAGGCGTTGTATGTCATGTTTATATTTTGAAAGAGTACACTCACACTGATTGCGCTACTGTATGAGGGAGAATGTCGGCAATGCCGCGCTGTAGCCCCTCTCTCAGGCTGTCTGACAACACGAGCACGGGTCGGCGCTGAGGCGGCTCTACGTCCAGATCCTCATCGCTGTCATCCTCCAGAGTGATTCTGAACACACACGCGTGCACACACACACGTCCATGCACAAGCACAAGTCTGAAACCTGGTCCTCAGCGAGCTAGTACGCATGCTGGAGGATGGACCAACACAAGCATGTGGCCAACATTTTGTTCATATTTGTGAATGGGAATGTAGTTGACATACACTATATTGCCAAAAGTTTTGGGACACTCTTCCAAATCATTGAGTTCAGGGGGTTGGGCTCGGCCCCTTAGTTCCAGCAAAAGGAACTCTTAATGCTTCAGCATACCGAGACATTTTGGACAATTTTACGCTCCCAACTTTGTGGGAACAGTTTGGGGATGACCCCTTCCTGTTCCAACATGACTGCACACCAGTGCACAAAGCAAGGTCCATAAAGACATGGATGAGCGAGTTTGGTGTGGAGGAACTTGACTGACCTGCACAGAGTCCTGACCTCCACCCCATAGAACACCTTTGGGATGAATTAGAGCGGAGACTGCGAGCCAGGCCTTCTCGTCCAACATCAGTGCCTGACCTCACAAATGTGCTTCTAGAGGAACGGTCAAAAATTCCCATAAACACACTCCTAAACCTTGTGTAAAGCCTTCCCAGAAGAGTTGAAGCTGTTATAGCTGCAAAGGGCGGGACAACTCCATATTACATTCATGTGCATGTAAAGGCAGACGTCCCAAAACTTTTGCCAATATAGTGTATGGTGAGCTAGTTATCATCAGTTAGCTAGTTCAGTACATTAATGTAAAATGTGTGTGCCGTAAGATGGAGAGTTACCGTTTCATCAAAACCCTTTTTTCGGATTCTCAGAAGATAAACCATACACGATGATTAAATCGTTAAATAAAATCCTTCTAAGTGACAGGCGAATGCTGACTCGGCTGATGTGTATACTGAAGCTGGTGGTGGGATTGAGACACATGAGAGTGTGTTCGTTCGTAAGTTTAAACATACACAGCGCATTTCAATAAGTAGGGTTTTATTTGTACTACTCTGGTTGTTGAATCTATTTGTAAATCTATTTAAACTGACTGCCTGGATACAAAAATCCTGAGCTGCCGATTTATCCGTTCCTGGTTCCCCTGGTTTCTTTCTTTTCTCTTATACCAGGAGAATCCAGCGATGTGAGCATGTGGGTGTGATTCTCTTTGATTGACTCATTCATCTATTCTTATTCCCAAAATAATCCAAAAGTGAGAACTGGTCTAAGTATCAGACACTGAGAGATCTCTGATCAGTTGTACACGTCTCTCACCTGTTCTCGATTTCCTGCAGCTTCCTCTGCGCCGCCTCCACCTCCATACAGGAGCCCTCGGTCTCCACCCTGGGAGCAGGCAAAGGGCTTTGATTGTACTGGGTGTTTGGACACGGCAGGACGGCCGTAGTGTAGTGCTGAACCGTGCGGGAGCCTGTCGCGCACTCTGCCATCCACCCTGGGACTGGTCTGGAGCGTGTGTCCTCCAAGGGATTGGATTCTCCCACGTCCATCATCTTTGGTCTTTTGGCGCTGCATCCTCTACACGAGGAAACCAATCAGCATTGAAAATGAAGAAAAGACACAAAACATCTAATAGCATCTAATAAAACATTTATAAATGTAATTGGTGTTTTATTGCCAAAAATAAACCTGATCAGATCAGAATGAATGCTACAGAAGTGCAACATGCGATGTAGAGCTGGGTAAAATAAGCTCGAAAACAAGTACAAAAAACTTGATTTCAAAGAAAGACAGAGCTTGACAAATATGTGTATACAAATATCTGAGCTGTCACTCAAATGATCATCTGTTGTCTGTTTAGTTTCTGTTGATCAGCAGGCCCCGCCCACTTTTCGAAGGGCAGCACGGCTCCATTCCCGAAAGAATCTTATTTTAAATAATAATAACACATATTATATACATACTCATCGTCTGTCCTTCTCCTGTGCTTCCTCAGACATCTCCTCTCCCAGCTCCTAAGACAAATACAGAGAACAGATCAGTTTACATGCAGTAGCTTACAAAACTGGTGTCTGCTCCTAGGCTCAAGGCAGAGATGAGGCAGCTTTGTAGTCTCCAGTTCACAGTGTGTGTGAGTTAACAGATGTTCAGGAAGACATAGGAGATGTTTCAGCATCTTCTCTTTTATCCTTGTGCTGGATAAGAGCTCTCTTGGTTGTTATGTAGAATAATTACAAGTTACATGAAGAGCTGAGACTCGACCCTGGCAGCTTTGCTAAATGAGACAAGGCCCAAGTGTCTCAATGCCTATGAGTTTTAAAGATATAAACTGCTGTAAGAACCCAAAAACATTACATAAAACAACATTCAGTCATGTTCAGGATCCATATGCACAAATCACATCTTATTTAATGATTAAACATGTGGCTAAAGGTTGCACCCCCGACCATCACATCCATACAGTGATCAGCCATAACATTATGACCACATGTCTTATATTGTGTTGGTCCCCTTTCGCTGCCAAAACAGCCCTGACCCACCAAGGCATGGACTCCACTAGATCCCTGAAGGTGTGCTGTGGTATCTGGCACCAAGATGTTAGCAGCAGATCCTTTAAGTCCTCTAAGTTGTGAGGTTGGGCCTCCATGGATCAGACTTGTTTGTCCAGCACCTCCCACAGATGCTGCATTGGATTGAGATCTGGGGAATTTGGAGGTCAAGTCAACACCTCAAACTGGTTGTTGTGCTCATCAAACCATTCCTGAAGCATATTTGCTTTGTGGCACGGAGCATTATCCTGCTGAAAGAGGCCACAGCCATCAGGGAATACCGTTTCCATGAAAGGGTGTACATGGTCCGTAACAATGCTTAGGTAGGTGGTACGTGTCAAAGTAACATCCACATGGATGCAGGACCCAAGGTTTCCCAGCAGAACATTTCCCAAAGCATGACGTTGCCTCCACCGGCTTGCCTTCTTCCCATAGTGCATCCTGGTACCATGTGTTACCCAGGTAAGCGACGCACACGCACCCGGCCCTTTATGTGACGTAAAAGAAAACATGATTCATCAGACCAGGCCACCTTCTTCCATTGCTCTGTGGTCCAGTTCTGATGCTCACGTGCCCATTGTTGCCGCTTTCGGTGGTGCACAGGGATCAGCAAGGGCTAACACCTTTCTGTCAGAACCAGCATTAACTTCTTCAGCAATCTGAGCAACAGTACGGGCCAGCCTTCGCTCTCCATGCGCATCAATGAGCCTTGGCCACCCATGACCCTGTCTCCAGGGGCACCACTGTTCCTTCCTTGGACCACTTTTGATAAATACTGACCACTGCAGACCGGGAACACTCCACAAGAGCTGCAGTTTTGGAGATGTTCTGATCCAGTGGTCTAGCCATCACAATTTGGTCCTTCATCAAACTCGCTCAAATCCTTACGCTTGTCCATTTTTCCTGCTTCTAACACATCAACTTTGAGGACAAAATGTTCACTTGCTGCCGAATATATCCCACCCACTAACAGGTGCCATGATGAGGAGATCATCAGTCTTATTCACTTCACCTGGCACTGCTCATAATGTTATGGCTGATCGGTGTATGTACCTATTCCAAAACCACAATCTCTATCCTCTCAGAAGGCTTTCCACGAGATGTTGAATTGAGGCTGCGTGAGGATTTGTATTCATTAAGCTACAAGAGCATAAGTGAGATCAGGTCTTCTTTGTGCACAGAGACATTGTCATGCTAGAACAGGTTCAAGTTCCAGTATAGTGCCTTGAAAATGTTGTGGTAAAAGTTTACATATTGGTGTGATGGTCAGGGGGCACATACTTCTGGCAAACCTTTTTAAAGCTCAGTGAACAGTAACAGATTACATGATTAAGAGTGTTAGTGTGTACTCTATCGAGGAAGATGGAAATTGGAGAATCTCTTCAATCTCTTCTATTTTCTCAAGATAAGCACCACAGGGCTTCTTCTCATAAATCAGTTACGTCATATCCAAGCCCAGACTTACGACACCCACATTATGAGTGCTAACACTCACGAGTTGATCATGGAGCTTCCTGGCAGGTGAAGCGAGCCGTTGGTTTGTCCCTTTGAGATGCTCATATCAGGAAAGTGTGGAAAGGATGAGTACATGGAGGGGAAATACCCTAGATCCCTACTCCCAGGACTGGCACTCTGCATCCTGTCTGTCTGTACACAACAACAATAATCAATCAGAGACAGTAAATAACAATGATGAATCATAGAACTGGCAATTATGATGATATATTTACATGAAGATAAATTATGATACATAAGTATATATGAATATCTGACTTTATTAAATCTTAAATCTGAATTAATAATATTCATTCATTCATTCATTCATTGTCTGTACCGCCTATCCGATCTATACCCGGGTCACGGGGAGCCTGTGCCTATCTCAGGCGTCATTGGGCATCAAGGCAGGATACACCCTGGACGGAGTGCCAACCAATCGCAGGGCACACACACACACACACTCTCATTCACTCACACACTACGGACAATTAACCTACAATGCATGCCTTTGGACTGGGGGAGGAAACCGGAGTACCCGGAGGAAACCCCCGAGGCACGCTGAGAACATGCAAACCCCACACACACATGGTGGAGGCGGGAATCGAACCCCCAAACCTTGGAGGTGTGAGGCAAACGTGCTAACCACTAAGCCACCGTGCCCCCCCCCCCCCCCCCGAATTAATAATAATTAATAAAAAATTAATTTATATAAATAATGATATAAAAAATGATGACATTAAAATACATTTTATTTCATGTCAGTCATTATTATTATTTTACTTCCTGGTATGTTTTATACAGATAATGTTGAGAATTGTTTAGAAATAATACAAAAAAATTATATTTTAAACCATTATCTCCATCCAAAACAAACAAACAGTAATATTTTTGTATGAACTCTATTTGGATGGGTTGCCTGTCAGTCATTTTATAAACCCGCCCCCAAATCCACTTCACATCCTCATAAATCATTACAACGAGAGGTTACACATTTATAACTCGATTTTCCAGCAGCTGGATGTCTGAATGTGCCAGAAAGTGATTTAAAGACCTCAAGAACTCTTGTTGAACCGCCATAACTCTTGGGGGTGGAGCTGTGTGTACAAAGGTAGAAATGGGGGCAAGGTTAATGAGTAAAAAAAATAAATAAATGAAATAAAACCATTCATATCTCGTTTAACCCCACACATTGAACCATGCGTAAGAGACTTTCTTATAATCCACCTTTTAAAAAGCTTATCATCACTGAAATAAATAAATATTTAAACAAAAACATTTCATTTAATTATATGAACCCTGCCTTAACCTTCATTCAACTTGACATTTAACTATATATTTAAATCCTAAATTATTTTATTATATATTTAATTCATTAATTTATTAACATATGAAAAAAACATCCACACATATCCTTTTTTAACTAACATTTTATTAATAATTACAAATAACTCGTAAGCAGATGATTTGATGCAGTTAATTAATAACTTAATTTAAAAAAAAAAAATTCTAACTAACTCTGATTATTTTTCAGCAAGTCTTGATTATATTGTATATCGTTAGTGAGTATCTTTAAGTATTGTGATACGATATTTTTGACAAATCGCTCTGTACAGTGCTGTTAGAATGAGCAAGCAGCAAAAAACAAACATAACAGTTACATAATGTAATAAAAACGTACCTTGTTACAGTTATGCCGGCTAATAAAGCATTAAATAAACATCACAATTCCTCCTTTTAGCTGAATAAGTCTGTCTAACGAGATCTATTTATACTAGATGAATAATAACCTTTTATATCGCAGCTGTCAGTTTCTTACATCGTTCTGTGGTACAACCCCTTTAACTTACCTAATCCCAAATACCGGCATGTCCCCTACTTTTATGTCCTCCGACCTGAAGTGAAACGCGTTCTATTCCCGCCCTATCTAGTGCACTACTGTTTTCAAAAAGCCGCGATTTTGGACACACCGCTTTATCTAGATTAAACTATTTTGGGCCGAACGCAAGCTGCAAAGTTACACATCCACACAACAACCAAGAAATACTTTTAATAGCGCATAGAATTGTGGTCTTTAAGTCGCTACTTCCAGCAGCAAACACTTACCGGAGTGAGAGAGAAGAGAAATTAGGAGGAAAAAAACACTTACGGAGAAAGGAATCTGAAGCTAGCAACTTCGCTACCACTGACAAACCACACATACGCGAGATTTCTGAGTGAACCAGAGAACACGCGATAAGATTCTGGAAGGTGGGTGGCTGATGGGATCTGTAGTCCGTTAAGTGGCGTTTGTAGTCCATTTCCGGTTTTCATCGAAAATAATGAAACAAATCAGGTAATTTACACACAGAAGAATTACGTGTTTTATATTAGTGGTATATTAACGAAGTAAATATCGTATCCTTTTTTTTTTTTTTTTAAATGTAATTTAGGCTTCATACTTTACGGACAGGACATTGTACAGTCATTGTAGTCCGTTAGTCCACTTCCGGGTAAATCGTAAACAAAGCTAATTTGTTACTAATTTAAAATCTATTTAATCTAATTTAAAACACACAAAATGACGAGATGGTTGTTTTGTTTGTTTGTTTACTTTTTTGCGGTATCGTATAGATGTGAAATAACAACTTTATAAAAATTTTAAGCAAAACACGACCTCCCTTGTATTTCCGCTAACTTTAACCCCGCCCTTTGTTTTGACACTATGTCATGTGACTAAAAGGCCAGTAACTTTCTTGTACAGTCCAATTAAATAGATGACAGAATCGTGTGGTCCATTCAGTGTAAATCCGTTTCATGGCTTTATTTTGTAGATCAGACAAGATGAAGATGCTTTTCTGCGTTTTTGCTGCTCTGTTTGCTCTGACTGCAGCAAACCCATGCGGTAATTATTATTATTATTATTATTATTATTATTATTATTATTATTATTATTACTATTATTATTATCTCTCGTCTCTCTGTCACTACTTACTATAGTTATAAACATGTTATGTTTCATCAAAATTATATTAAAGTTAACTATAATAACTATAAAAATCAGCATAATAATAATCGAGGTGAAACTTTACTGAATAGAATTAATGAAAAACTTCATTAGCAAACAAAATGTATCGTTTTACCAAAACTAGAAAAAATGCTATTTTATAATATAATATTTTATAATAATATTTTATAAAACATATGTTAAAACGTTAAGGAATAAAATGAAACATGATATGATGCTTCATATTTGCTTAATGTACCTCAATGTAATAGTTGCATTTACACCTAAATTATTATTTTTTAATTTACTGTATTTTCTTCTTCTTCTAATAATAATAATAATAATAATTATTATTATTATTTTTATTATTATTATTATTATTATTATTATTATTATTATTATTATTGTTATACATTTTTAAATTTTAATTATTTTTTTATTAGATTTTTTTTCCTTTTAAAAAGTCAGGACTCTCTCTCTCTCTCTCTCTATATATATATATATACATAGAGTTACTATATTACTGTTACTCTCACTGACTTAAATGATTTTGAAAAAGTTTCATCATCATGGACTTTGCTCTCTGAGTTTATTTAGCAGTGTTTGTAGAGAAAAACACACAGATGTTTGAGTGTGTGTGTGTGTGTAGGGGTTGAGACCTGTGGAGTTGTGAACTCTTTGGTATTTTGTAAGATTTCGTCTGATTCACGCACACTCCTGGAAAGTTTCTTACTGAATTGCAAAATTCCTGGCATCTGAGTCAAATGTTTCTCAGATCAGTGTGGTCTGTGCTGCAGAAGTCTGTCTGAACACACCTGATAAAATTGTGAAAGAGATGAAAAATCCCCCCCCCCAAAAAAAAAGACTTAAAAATAATAATGAAAAAAAATAAATAAACATTGCAGCTGACATCACTTAAAATTCAATTAAATAAAAATGAAATAGAACACAGCAAAAAAAAAAAAGAAAACTAAAAACATCACCTGAAACTGAGAGAAATTAAATGAAAGGAACAAAAAGGAAGAAAAGATTAAAAAAAAAAGAAATAATAAAATGAATACGAAAAAGAAAAAATAATAATAATTATTATTATTGTTGTTGTTGTTGTTTTGTTGTTGTTAATAATAATAATAATAATAATAATAATTATTATTATTATTATTATTATTATTACTATTATTATTATTATTATTATTACTATTGTTGTTTTGTTGTTGTTGTTGTTGTTGTTTTGTTGTTGTTATTATTATTATTATTATTATTATTATTATTATTATTATTATAGTACTGAGCAATGAAGATTCAAAAACACAATTTAGAATTCATCTATTGAACTAAAATTCACTAATATATAAGAAAGAAAAAAAAGTTCATAAAAAAGCTAAACAGAATTTCTGAAAGAAAAACTGATACCGAGTTGTTTTGTAGGATTTAAATCCACAGCTCCGTCACTCCTCCGCTTACTTGGTGTGGGGTTTCTTCGTTTTGTTTAGTTTTGGTTTTTGTCACACTCTCCCCACAGACTCGGATCATGAAGCTCTCCTGCTCAGGCTGAATCAGGAACTCCTTCGCGCCACCGAAAATCAGGAGTCCCTTCCCAACCCGAGCATCCACATCTCACTGCGTCTCTCCACTCAGCACAACCTGAAGAAAGAGGGCCAGTACCTCAACCAGCTCAAGACCAAGTTCCATGAGGACATTCAGAGGTACTGAGCTGCTGGGGTTCTATCTTCAAAGTAAATGTTGATATCAAACCCATTTCTGCTCTCTGAGATGCTGCAAGTGCTTATTCATCTAAAAAGCAGCTCACATTTGATCTTCAACCAGTAATATTCAGTGTAAGGTTATCCAACAGAGGGAAAAACACACGTCTAAAACACACTGAAAGCCAACAGACTCATTTTATATCACACTCACAGCCTGAACATCATTCATTTCTTTATACTGAATGAAAATGTCTGATTTTTTGAAAGAGGTTAAATATGATGAAGATGCAGCAAAACCAAATAATATGCATGAAATGGAGGTTTTTCTTTTACTTCTCTGGATAAACAAGGGACTCATGAAGAACAATTCCAAAACATAAAATATAATTCATTGATCATTCAGGTAACACACAGCATTAAGACTCGAGCTTATATAGACCTTCAAAGAGGTTCATTTGTGTTAAATCAATCACTAATCAGTTGTGTCTGGTGGACTGTATACACCGATCAGGCATAACATTATGATCAGTGAGAGGTGAAGTGAATAACACTGATGATCTCCTCATCATGGCACCTGTTAGTGGGCGGGATATATTAGGCAGAAGTTGATGTGTTAGAAGCAGGAAAAATGTAATGTGTAAGGATTTGAGCGAGTTTGAAGAAGGGCCAAATTGTGATGGCTAGACCACTGGATTAGAGCATCTCCAAAACTGCAGCTCTTGTGGGGTGTTCCCGGTCTACAGTGGTCAGTATCTATCAAAAGTATCTTTTAAGTCCTGTAAGATCCTCTATGGGCCCACAACTTACAGGACTTAATGATTCTGCTGCTAACATCTGTCGTTACTCAGAGTCCTACTCTGAGTGGACACACTGCAGGGTGGTTCTGAAGTCTTCTCCAATTACCTATTACTGCTAAACACTTTACAAAACTTTTGCTAAATCTATAAACAGACAAATAAAGAAACTTCGTCCAGCTGGATGACACGGAGCAAACTTCTTTATTGTAGAAAAAATGGCACTCAAAAATACATAGCGTCGGGCCCGACACGGTCAAGTACACCGGCGCGTACAAAATCGCTTATCGCTTATTTGTCTCATGATTGTTTTGACTCCTTAGCCAACATTTCTGCGAATTAATATACCCTATGAAAACAACCCCTCCTTCTGTCTGTCTTATTACAAAACTGATGGCCTTGTGGCTCTCATCTCAACTCTTAAGGGTTGATCACTTAATTTACTTAACTTTACTGGTTGCTTAGGTGTTTTAAATATATTTGCTCTGTGTATATATATATATATATATATATATATATATATATATATATATATATATATATATATATATATGTGTATATGTGAATCTTTATTCTTATTTCTAATTTTACATTCGGTTGTTGCCCCCCCATGCGTTGGTTGTCATATCTAAGGATTGTTATGACTCCTATGATCAAGGTTGCGTATATTTTGTACTTAGCAGTCTGATAACTTCATCTATCTAGCAAGGACATACGTTCAGGCCTTGCTGACTCAGCTTTTTTCCCTTCCCGCTAGAACCATGGTCTAAACATGGCTGATATTTAGGCCGATAATTGCTCATCTGTTTTTCCCTTGTAGTGAATCTAGTGTGCTTTACTTAATAAACTACTTTTTTTTATTATTATTATTATTATATTTTGATTATTTTCTCTTATATAGTATTCTTCACTACCCAGCTACGGGATTGATTTTGCCTCAGCTGCAAACTGCTGATTATATTTCTTAGGCATGGATTAAGATAAGTGTGATTAATATGTAATCAGACTGGCATGGTGGCTTGGTGGTTAGCACGTTTGCCTCACACCTCCAGGGTTAGGGGTTCGATTCCCGTTTCCGCCGTGTGTATGGAGTTTGCATGTTCTCCCTGTACCTTGGGGGTTTCCTCCCCCGGTCCAAAGACATGCATTGTAGGTTGATTGGCATGTCTAAAATGTCTCAATTGAGTGAATGAGAGTGTGTGTGCGCCCTGTAATGGGTTGGCACTCTGTCCAGGGTGTATCCTGCCTTGATGCCCAATGACGCCTGAGATAGGCACAGGCTCCCCGTGACCCGAGAATAGATCAGACGAGCGGTAATGAATAATAATAATAACACTGCTAACCATAATAACAACATTATAATGCTTTCACCTTATTTAACAACTTTCACATTCACCTTTAACTTCTTCACCTCATTAATTAATCACTTTATGTTAATTGATCACCCATTATTTTCTACTTTCACCACAATATTTCAACACTACACTCCTCTGAGCTATATTATAACTCTTTTTCTTAAACAAAAGGCAAGGTGATCCAGAGGTGGGGGAAAAACCCTCAGGTGCCAATTGTTAGGGAAAATTCCCACTCTGCCCACATTTTTTGCGCGACAGTGTATACATCACCAGGGTCACCGGGCAGGGAAACAAGCACACATACATATACAACATACATACATATATTACATTAAGCGTGTGTGTGTGTGTGCATCATTATCGTTAGTTCAGTTCCACCACCAGTGGTGTGTTGGATGTAGATGAGATATCCAGCGGGGTAACGATAGTCTCAGTTGTTTTCCCACAAGCAATGACGCCCATATTTTCCTATCCATATGTACTGGCCTTAAGTTCTGTGTCGCAGCAAGTAATTCGGAGTCAGTTTCTTTCCACAGATGAAAAAACAAAAGCAGTCTCGGGTGAGCTCCCAAATGCTGATGTTGTTCCCTTGTGGGAGGTCCATATAGGGTATTCACATAAGTAGATAGAGACATATTAGAGAACGGTTTCAATGTTCAGTGTTCAATGTGGCTGAGCACTGGAAGCGATGATGAAACGTGTAGACAGCCCCGTTGGTACATGGCTCCAGCAAGGCACATGGTGCATTGTAAAGCCGTCGGTGTTGACACCGCAGTTGACCACCGCCATTTGCCATAGTCCTGCACACAACACTTAAACCAAGCTAGAGACAACATAGACAAACATGGACATGGACATAGGCAAATAACGTGGCAAATAACAGACAAACAAGACAACTAACATCAAACACTTTGGGTACTTTTCTAGTTTCCAAAGCCGTCTCCTTCCTCCTTAAACACCAAGGGACCTTAAAGGGACCTTCACATCGCTTACGCTTTAACACTCTGATGTATATGTAGTCTCCAGGCTCCAATGAGGGGTCCTTATAGTGTCCCCTTATAAATGCTACTGGCATTGGTCTGCCTGTTAACATTTCATGTCGAGTTAAATGAGTATTACGGTTGCTCTGTGATCGTATTTTCATCAAAGCTAGCAGCAGTGCTTGGACCCAGGTGAGGTTTGTGCTCTTACAAATCTCAGCTATTTTTTTCCTTTAGAACTCCATTCGCCCTTTCCACCATCCCTTGAGACTGTGGATGGTACACACACCCTAGCTTATGTTTTATACATAGTGCTTCTATAATGGCTTTGATTACCGTATTTACAAAATGCGATCCATTATCTGAACTGATTTTATAGAAACTTTGCCATCGCTTTCACATAAAAGTCTCAGCTCAAATCTCAGCTATTTTTTTCACATCATTCTTATTGCAATGATCTGTCCCTTGTGCTTCTTTGATCAACTTTGTAAGCATGGAGAGTGAAGCTACCCACAACCCATCTACACCTCTCCATACACCTGTGTCTGTATCTCGGATTGCTCCCCTTCTCTCCCACATCTCTACTTCCTCTGGGCTTGCTGTGTTCTGATTGTCTCTTACGTCATCTAACGTCATTTCTACAGGTTCTCCTGGTTGCATTAAAGCCATTATACTTTCTCCTACAGCCTTTTCTGCAGCTTCGTCTGCAGCAGCATTCCCTTTAGTTACGAAGGTGCCGTCTGATTTGTGAGCCCTGCACTTGACTACAACTTTATGGGCTCTAATAGGTCTGATATTGATGGCCCATGTGTAATTGAGGTTCCATCAGCTCTTTGGAAGCTTCTCTGTGCGCATATTGGCCCAAAAACATGACACACTCCATATGCATATGCTGAATCAGTGTAAATTGTACATGTTTTGCCTGATCCTAATCTACACGCCATTGTGAGAGCCTTTATTTCTGCCAACTGTGCTGAGCAGGGTTGTGGTACTGTTGCGACATTTAATGTTTTATACAGTATGTTTCATCATACTGTATTACTACATATCCAGCTTTGTTTCCCTCATTTTTTCGATAACGTGACCCATCCACGAAGAAAATGTGTTGAGATAATGTCAGAGGCTGCGTTTCCAAACCATCTCTTAATTTCAGGAATTTGTCGGATTCCTCTAAACAGTTATGTGGTGTTCCTTCGGTTGTTAGCACTACCCTGTCGCTGGGGTTAATGGTGCTACACCTTTTGATGGTGAGTTCAGGCTCTGAAAGTATTACATCATAGCCTGTGCATCAACATAGCACTTCCAGTCAATATACATGAAAATATATACTTACTTATTCTGCCTTATACTTACCACTTTCACCACCTCTCACCAAATAAACCGTCAACAATCACTTATCTTATCACCAGCACACCAGCAACACACAGCACCAGCCTCTCGCAGCAGAACACAAATCTCTGAAACCACTCCAATAAGTACGCTTTACTTTAGTCGATCATCAATATGACCATCAACAGAACATGAATATAAATCATGAACTCTTTAACGCACAAGGAGAGGAGTTCCTACTCCTTAGACTGACCAACCCGTCAGCCAGAAGGCCCTCTTCGTCCATACCAAGCGGACCTGTTCTACCCCAAACAGCGGTATCTAGGGACAGCCGTGCATCTTTTCCACCTGCCCATGCAGTCCTGGTTAGTGGGGTTCGCAGGAATCCGCAGGAATTTTTCACTGGATCCTAAAACCCGTTCAGAACTATTCACAGAGTATCTCATCACACCTGGTCATGCTCTTTACACTATGAATAGCGCTATCCGTGAGACTTCCTTTCACACACACACAGTAACACAAGCTCCCCCAAATTACTGGTGTGACTTAAAAATGTATTACTGTTAAAAATGTCAAAAAATGTTTAAAAACGTTTGCTTATTCTCATCCACTCCTCTACCACCCTTTTTTAAAGTCCTCACCTCGAAGCTAGCTACCCAAGCCCTCCCCAGGGCCGCCCCGAACCTCCTGGGCCACAGACACAATTATTACACAGACTTTGATTAAACAGTTGTCTGCTTACCTAATTTCTGTTATGGCCGACCTCTTTAGCACAGCAGGCGTGCGGTCCCAGTTCAGGTTGTTGAGTCTTTGCCGGCTTGTCGGGGTGGATCTTCCCGGGTTTCGGCACCAATAAATGTCGGAACTCGGAGTCCTCCTCTGAGTGGACACACTGCAGGGTGGTTCTGAAGTCTTCTCCGATTACCTATTACTGTTTGTAACTCTTTCAGCAGCAAAAGGGGGACCAACACAATATTAGGCAGGTGGTCATAATGTTATACCTGATGACGTATGTAAACTCAAATGTACTAACAGCACTAAAAAAACCTTCTCTATAAAATGTCACTAAATTTTACTTGCGTGTTTTGCCTTTGGTCCCTTCAGCACTCTAAACAATGGGAAGCCTGTGGTGGGCCGCCTCGCTCTCTACGTGATGGCGTTGAAATCTTCTTGCCATGACCTGAGCTCTGTGTTTCTGCTGACGGGTGAGAAGAGCGAACCTGTGCTCACACATCTGAAGAAACAGATGGAGTTGGAGAAGGAGTACATGGCATGTGAGTTGTTTCTCTCTCTCTCTCTCTCTCTCTCTCTCTCTCTCTGTGTGTAACTGTGTCCTCATATGTAATTTCTGTGTTGATCTTATTACAAGGACACACTGATTACATAAACAGCTGATTACTTAAACTAGCGCTTATTTCTCCCTGTTTGTTTTATGTACTTATATATTTTTATGTACAATTGAAAAAAAAATGCTATATTTCCTCCCAGCAGAGTTTTGGGCTGTAACCTATTGAACCAGTGTTGATGTATTTATTGATACAGACTTCAAAGCACTTTTATACGTCACTCTGGATAAGGACGTCTGCCAAATGCTATAAATGTAAATGTAAATGATTACAGCTAATCAGTGTATGTTAATTACAATGTAAATCAATTAATCTAGAAATGCCTTTCCCTGGTATCATGAAAGTAGAAACAGGAAGTAACAAAAAACAAATCGAAAAAGAATGTTACATAGTCAAGAACAGAAGACAAATGGCTTTTACACATGATGTGTCTAATAAAGTGGCCTAATAAAGTGTTAAAGGTCTAATAAAAGTTTAATAAAGTGAACATAGTGTTTAAAATCTCATCACTAGCAATGTATCTGATAACCTTCTCTATTAAACCTTGCAAAGAAACTAGGATTTGTGATCTCATGAACTGTTTTTTTTCCGCCTTTCAGTCAGCCATCGTCCCCTGACCAACTACTACCAGTACTCTCTGGGCATTCTGGCTCTGTGTTTAAGCGGAGTGAGAGTGAGCTCTCACATCAGCCACAAGCTCATCCACGCCGCTCTGCACACCCATTTCAAACACGGTGACTCCGTAAGTGTGGGTGAGTTCTTCATACGGTTTACTAACTGTTTCATTTAGATGTATTTATCTGGAGGCTGATTAAGAAAAAGAAGAATGTTTCAGGAAGTGTTTGAATGTGCTACGCTCTCTGACCTTTCCCAGACACCCTTGCGATGGCAGGCATGGCCCTGCAGTGCCTGAAAGATGCTGCAACGCCGGTTAAAAACAAAGAGGAGCTGGATAAGGCTCTGGCCACCATCAAACAGAAGATTGTGGACTCGCAGCGAGCGGATGGACACTTGGGCAATGAGTTCAGCACTGGATTGGCTGTGCAGGTGAGACTCAGGGTGATCCAGGTAGATCAGACTTCTGCTCATCTGGGGTCTGGATGTTGTATAAAATAAACAAATTTCATTGAAGGAGGTGTGGCTTCTGTGTCTCAGTCCCACTGAAGCAGGTATAGATTTCTTGTCTGTCAGTTTACGGTAAAGTGGGTGTGGCCGCTGCATCTGTCAATCTCAGTGCAGGAGGTGTGGTTTCTGTACCTCAGTCCCACTGAAGCAGGTATAGATATCTCTTCTGTCAGTCTAAGGTAAAGGGGGTGTGGCCGCTGCATCTGTCAATCTCAGTGCAGGAGGTGTGGCTTCTGTACCTCAGTCCCACTGAAGCAGGTATAGATTTCTCTTCTGTCAGTCTAAGGTAAATATTCTTATCACCTTTTGCACTATTCATCTGTTTCAGGCTTTACTGGCGATGGGCAGCAACGTAGACGAGTGCGCTACGCCTGTGAAGGCTCTGTGGTCTGACGCCAGAAACGGTTCCTACCACAACGCCATGGCTATCTCTCAAATCCTGCCTGCTCTCCAGCAACGCTCGTATCTCCACTTGAAGAACAAGGAATGCCTCAATGAGGACGGTTTGTACAGCTAATGCACTCACAATTCATTTACACACATGACAAAAGGTGATGTGGAAACATGACAGATAAAATATTTTAACGTCATCATTCGACCTTTTGTCAAACACTGTATATTTACATTTGGATACACATCCATACTTAAATAAACATATTTTATAGCCATTGGAACACTGTTGCTAAGCAACTGGGCTATATATATATATATACTATATATTTACACACTATGTTGTTTGAATGTAGCATTAGCTGACGTTAAATCAATAAACCACTGCACATTCAACTTTATATTTCTGTAAAATAAAAGAAATCCAACATTATTTTAGGGAAACAAACAAACTTATTTGTTAATGGTTAATGAAAATATTCTGAAGTGTCCACAATATAATATTGTATTCTTTTAAGGTGTAACTTTGCTATGCTAATGCTATGTTGCAAAACTGTTTTCCTGCACAGACACCCTCATTCTGGACGCTGTTCCGGTCGTTCTGCCGAGCGTGTCGACTGTCCGTGTGCAGGTGGCCCTGGAGGTGGTGAAAGCAGACGGCACATCCTTCAATTATCAGATCAACGTTCCCAGCGGCTCATCACTGCTCGAGAGCCTCGTGCTGCTTCAGCAACAGCAGGCGGACTTCAAGTCAGTCTCGTTTAGCTGAGCGTTTTAGCGCAGAAAGAAAAAAATGGTCCTGTAATAGCTGCGTTATTATAGTTAAAATATAAACAAAACAATGCAGAAATATTACTCAGTAAACAGTAACTGTAAATATTACATTAAAAACTAATATTACTTTATGAACAACTAACAAAAACTAAAAATATTGCCTTCAAGTTGCACTTTAAGGAACATAATACATACTTTTACATAATTTACATTTTCCACACAACATTTGTGAGGATGATTAGCTAGTTTATGACATTGTTTGCTAGCACAATAGCAGCATAGCATGAGCTAGCTATAAGAGCCTATCTTTAATAATACAGTCATGTTAGTTGAATAGCAAACTTTTTGCTTTATTCCAACCTGACACATAAGTAAAAAAAAAAAAAAAAAAAAGGCTGTGTTATACCACATGACTTTGTAAGCTGTGTAAGCGGTTTTCTTAGCCAAAGAACACTGTTGTTTTTTGTTCCTTTCAATACTTTGGAGAAACCTGAGGTAAAAGTACTTGAAATGAGCGTGTATAAACTACTGAGCTTAGAATAATGTCTTTAAAAAAATGCTAACTAGATCTAGTTTTATAAGTAGTTGCTAATAGGAGAAAGATGCTAAGTGGCTAGGAAAGATGTGAGATACTGTGGCTAAGGTAAAATGGGTTTCTAACACAGACGCTTTGCTAATTTTGTATTATAGATGAAATGACCGACTCACAGAAGCCAACCGCTGAAGAAAGATTTATATCTCTCTCTCTCTCTCTGTCTCTCTTTTTTCATGCATGTTTTAAGCTATAGCTAATAGTAAAGAACTACTAATGAAAATAAATTGAGTTTAAGCTAATGCTTTAATGCTAAGTCAGGAAGTTCATGCTGATATTTTGCTATGTTTAATTTCTTATCTGATTGTCTGTGTGGCCATTTTGTTGTGTTTGTTACATTTGGCAGTTGTAGCAATGCTCGGTCCGTGCTATTACAGTGTGCATTTTTTATGTTGCAGGTTTGAGAAGGAGGACAGTCTGTGGGGGCCGTTCCTTAGCGAAGTAAACGGAGAACAGGCCCGACAGACTGACCGGAGGTACTGGCATATTGCTTCAGATGGACAAGGACTGACTCAGGGTAAGACCCACAGACTCGCAGATGTTCTGTCTTTCTATCTGTCTGTAGTGCAGCTAATTGATGCTATTCCACATCTACGTTTATCCCTAAGCTTAACCTCAGTAACCAAAAGGAAAACTTTTGGCTAATGTGCACTAGCGAAATGTCCCCAGAAAGTTACTGTTCCTATACTAGTCCTTTTGCGAGGACATTTGGTCCCTACTAAGATAAAAACACACGCACACACACACACACACACACACACACACACTCAATACAATATACTATCTCTGTATATTTGCATTTATGTACACATGTTCTAATGAACATACTTTATAGCTATTAGAACACTGTTGCTAGGCAACTGGACTATATTATCTCACAGCTAACAGATATCTGGTGCTAGCAGCCTTTTTAGACCATAGTGTAGCTTTGAAGTCTTTTATAAAGACTTATTAAAGGTGATGTGACGGTAGAAACAACACAGAATAGTCAGGAATATCAACATTTACCTCAGATTTGTTGTTACATTGCTAAGAAAATACACCGTGTAACTGAAATGGCTCTGTAACTACAGTTAGCATAAACTGCTCATTAAACGTCTATGGCTGCCATACTGATAAAACTCTGAGATAAAACTTTTAAATAAATATGTATTGGCTTAAATTTTCCTTTCATTTTGATTTTTATCTTTTCAATGTAGCATAAGCTTCTGTTAAGTCAACAAACCACTACACATTCAACTAATTTAAAAAGCAAATTACTCAAATTATCGCCTCATTTTGATAGAAAAATTGGACTTTCGCAGTCTGCAAATTTGTTTTTTTTAACAACTTTGTTTTTAACTCTGTGCTTTTTCTTTTCAGGCATTAAGGACTATAAGATCGAAGCAGCTCAGAAGATCACTATCAAGAACACTGGCTACTGATCTAGGTCCAAACTGAGAATAATACTAGTATTAGTAATGAACTAGTAGTCATTTTAATTAATGTGATTTACAAAGGTTAGTTTCCGGGTCCACTAATTTAATATTTGACTGGGACATTTCACGGTTTATACATAAAACTCAGATCCTAGAGATACACTGAAACTGTTACTACACTAACTACAGGCTGCCAGTCAGTTACCATGCCGTTGCTATAGCGTTACCATGGCAACACGCAACAATTTCTCTAGTTGTGGCTTCTTATGGAACTATTTTTGTTTACGGAGCGAAAACAAGCAATTTTAGCCGTGTTGTGGCAGGTAGACAGTATTCATTCCTTGTTTACAAAAAAAGTTGTATAAAAGCAACATCATGCTCTCATTCGTACTGAAAATCTGCGGCACACAGCCGAATCACCTCCGTGCTGATATTCCCTACAACCAAACGATTGCGAATGTGATGTTGAGTAGTTACATAAGGTAACTTTTCCATGTAATAATTTTAACAATGAACTAATTTAGCATCAGAATGTGTCTGGATTTTTATTTTGACCATTTGTTGGTGGGACATAAAAAAACGTTGTCACATCAAATCAGCATTTTAATAAAGTCTCTCATTTACTATTTCAGAAAATCATGTTTTTGTCTTTTCCATTTCCAGACAGAAGTTAAAGAGGGATTATGCACCGATCAGGCATAACATTGTGATCAGTGAGAGGTGAAGTGAATAAGACTGATGATCTCCTCATCATGGCACCTGTTAGTGGGTGGGATATATTAGGCAGCAAGTCAACATTTTGTCCTCAAAGTTGATGTGTTAGAAGCAGGAAAAATGTAAGGTGTAAGGATTTGAGCGAGTTTGACGAAGGGCCAAATTGTGATGGCTAGACCACTGGATCAGAACATCTCCAAAACTGCAGCTCTTGTGGGGTGTTCCCGGTCTGCAGTGGTCAGTATCTATCAAAAGTGGTCCAAGGAAGGAACAGTGGTGAACCGGCGACAGGGTCATGGACGGCCAAGGCTCATTGATGCACGCGGGGAGTGAAGACGGACGACAGACGAGCTACTGTTGCTTAAGTTGCTGAAGAAGTTCATGCATGACGGGTCAGGGCTGTTTTGGCAGCAAAAGGGTGACCAACACAATATTAGACAGATGGTCATAAGGTTATGCCTAGTAATGAAGTCTTTCATTCATTGTCTACCGCTTATCCGATCTGTTCTTGGGTCACGGGGAGCCTCAGGCGTCATTGGGCATCAAGGCAGGATACACCCTGGACAGAGTGCCAACCCATCACAGGGCACACACTCATTCACACTATGGACAATTTAGAGATGCCAATCAACCTACAATGCATGTCTTTGGACCGGGGGAGGAAACCCCCAAGGCACGGGGAGAACATGCAAACTCCACACACACGGCAGAGGCGGGAATCGAACCCCCAACCTTGGAGGTGTGCGGCAAACGTGCTAACCACCAAGCCACCGTGTCCCATAATAAAGTCTTTAGGTGAAAAAAACATCTTTAGGTGAAGTAACAATAACAAAGACTTTTTTTTTAATTACCTTGGATTGTGATTTTCTGTTGATTAATGACATTTAAATAAATAAAATAAATAACACAAATACTTTCAATAAAGTTTAATTTTAATATTTGTATATGTACAAATCTATTTAGTGAGTCCTGATGAAGACAATTGCTCAGTTATTTAAATGTTTTGTTTACGGATCTGAATAATTGTGCTTAATAATAATAATAATAATAATAATAATAATAATAATAATAATAATAACAGTAATAATAATAATAATAATAATAATAATAGTAATAATAATAATAATAACAGTAATAATAATAATAATAATAATAATAATAATAATAATAATAATAATAATAATAATTTGTAGGACTTCAATTTTGACCATAAATGACGGTTTTCGTCAAATCCCGCCTATGGTTGGCTAGCTGTATTTTGCCGTCCTGATCTAGCCGGTAATTTTTTTTTACTTTATTATTGTTAATCTATTCCAGAGTTCTGTATTTTAGGTCTTAAATTGTGATTTTAAAAAAGATTCAATATTTCATTTGTAGCCTCTATGCTATATCTCCTATCTAGCGCGTTTCCATGCGTTCAATAGTTGCTAAACTGGCGTTCGTACGGTCCAATCGGAGGAGAGCTTTAAGTCGCGAGTGTTAACACTAGCCAATGATAGCGCAGGAGGCGGGACTTTCTACCCAAATTGCGTTCATGCTTCACACACTTAGACCCGCCCCCTGTTCGACTACAGGCATTTGTATGCTGATGTGTCCGTATTGGAATATGGATGTCTCTCGCCATCAGTCTCTTAAGAAAAACACAAACACGATGCGGCTACTATGAACGTGAAATGTACTCTTAGAGTAAGTACAATTTCATCCTTATAACTAGCATCGTAGCGCTAATGAACGGTGTAATGACCCGTTCTGTATAGCTAGTCTAGCTAGCTGGGTTAGCGTAGCGCTTCTGGGCTGAAGCCCAAATTACTCCATAGTAAATAAATAGTACACTACGTAGGGTGTTGAAGCTATGATATCAGATCCTAAGTAGTCCTCTTATGTAGGGAGTAAAGAGCTATTCGGGATTCAGCCCACTTCCTATATCGTGTTAATGAAATATCGGTGTTTTTATATCCATTTTTAAAAAAAATTAACCCACTCTATTTTCTTCTATTAGAAAACATGTATAATATTGATTTTATTTAGTAAATAAATATCTTGGATTACAAAATGTTAAACGGAGAAATTGCGTTAGTAATAAGAGTCCAGTTATAGGTCACTGCACTGCAGAGGTGTATTCCCTTTAGCTAGTCTCTCTTAAATATCATTATATTAGATTTAATTATAAAATCTATCTATGCAATTATAAATTAAAAATAACAAACGCATTAAGCTTGTTACATCTCAAGTACGTGCTTTAGTATCACTGCTCTCTTAATCTACTAGGTCTCTTGCTTTAACAGTGTTTCAGTTATAAACAGCTAATTCAAGGTGATACAGATGATTTTGTAATATTTGGTGAAGTTCTCATCCCGTTCCAGCATCATGAACAAAATACCCCAGGCTTGGTGTTGCCCCAGGTTGTGCAGAAACAGTAAATAATATGGCTCACCAACATCTGACCAATCAGGAGCAAGCGTCTCTATTTCAACGTCAATTAAGAAAGCCCCGCCCCTTTTTAAATGATTCTGGCTTCCTAGCCTTAATAAAAAAGATTAATATATAAGATCAAACAAACAAAGAGTCTCTTGGTCAGAAAGACTACAGCTGACCTCATGAATACGACTCATAAAGCTGCAGTGATGAAGGAAGGAGGCGTTTATTTATCTTGTTTCAAAGACGTCTTGAAGTATTAAGTGCATATACTGGTTCCGCTTCATGATGCATAATATTTTAGGTATCACCAGGTTATGGAGTCTGATCAGGTTCAGTCAATCAAGGTAGCTAAACCCCGCCCACTTTCAGAAAAGTGTGTTAGTTAATACTATAATAACCACCAGTGGTGTTTACTTGACACTGACTGCATCAAAAAAAACCTGCTGATTATTGTGTTCAAACGTTTGTTTTTCCTCAAGTGGACTGATAAGAACTGTTGTGCTGAAGTTTCACCAGAGAGACATTGTGACACATATACTATATTGCCAAAAGTTTTGGGACACCCCTCCAAATCATCGAATTCAGGGATTGGGCTTGGCCCTTTAGTTCCAGTGAAAGGATCTGTTAATGCTTCAGCATACCAAGACATTTTGGACAATTTCATGCTCCCAACTTTGTGGGAACAGTTTGGGGATGACCCCTTCCTGTTCCAACATGACTGCACACCAGTGCACAAAGCAAGGTCCATAAAGACATGGATAAGTGAGTTTGGTGTGGAGGAACTTGACTGGCCTGCACAGAGTCCTGACCTCAACCCCATAGAACACTTTTGGGATGAATTAGAGCGGAGACGTTGAGCCAGGCCAAAACTGGGACGTCTGCCTTTACATGCACATGAATGTAATATGGAGTTGACCCGCCCTTTGCAGCTATAACAGCTTCAAGTCTTCTGGGAAGGCTTTCCACAAGGTTTAGGAGTGTGTTTATGGGAATTTTTGACCGTTCCTCTAGAAACGCATTTGTGAGGTCAGGCACTGATGCTGAACGAGAAGTCCTGACTCGCAGTCTCCACTCTAATTCATCCCAAAGGTGTTCTATCGGGTTAAGGTCAAGACTCTGTGTTATTATTACTGTTATATATTTGAAACAGGGATGCTGGATTTGTCTGAATTTTGACCATACGATCAGTTCACACTAGCAAGCGGTAAGTCGCTGGATAAGTCCGTTGGATTTATGGGTGTGGCCTGAAGGTTTAGCTTATTCCGAGACATTTCCTTGAGAATTACAAATACAAAATGATAGGAATAATGTATAAATACTCGACTGTAACATTTCTAAAATATTAGCTTTGCTTATTAAGTATTTATCTCCTAGTTAAATCCTGGGAAGTGATTGGAAGAGGTGACTACGGATTTACTATGGATTTCTCCATAGTTTACAGCATCATACATAATTAAATTGAGATAATGACAATTATATCTTTAAATCGTTTGGGTCTGTTGTTTTGTCGACTACAAGTTTAAACACTAGAGGATCCGAATGCAGAACTATCCATATCTTGACCTGTGGTCCATCTCGGATCTAGTGGGGCCAGTGAATGTTAACTCGGCGTTAAAATTTTCAAAATACAGCGTTTTTCCTAATCAAATTCCATACTCCGGATGTTCTAATGTCTTTTATTTCTAACTGTGCCTCCTCAGAAAATGTCATAACCCTTTTCTTCCACACTCGCTCTAAATAATGCAATATCTTCAGTTTCTCCGTAGCCATAATAACCGCCATGTGCGAATATACAGTTTTTTACCGGAACTAGCACGTGCTCGTAATCCGATACGCTTGTAAACACACTACATTGCTACGACTTGTGTGTTTTTAAACATTCCAATTGATTTATACTGTGTAACACACCTAGTGGTTATGAAGAGTCGTCAAAATGGTCGCTCATGAAGCTATCAAAGATGTCTAAAGCTCGGTTCACACATACAGTGATTTTATCTGGAAGTCACTGTACTATGAAGTTACCAATGGGTGGTCGTGCTAATGGTTGCCATGATAACAACGTTTATCAGCGGATGGTGCAGCTAGCAGTTTTCTTGCGGCTAAAATAAAACGTACTGGAGGGAGATTTGGCGTTTGTGTGTAAAATTCATTAGGGTATAAATGCATCATGTGATATCATGAAGGAGAAGCCATGTGTGTTCTTTCTGAAGGATGAAATGAGCTCTATTCTACTGTCTTCTCTCCCATTGGTAGTCGCTGCTTATTTGCATATTGTTGTCAACTTTTGGACACGCCCACATCTGGTCACCAATGCTTGCTGTCTCTTATTGAAAATAAATGATCTCTGGTTGTTTTGTCACTGAGATTCACTGAGAGCTTTCAGCTTATTAAAAAAAGTCGCACTGATCGTAGCGTCTGTCTCTTTTTCTCCCCAGGTTTTCTCATCTGAGGTCAATGGAGGCATTGCAGGACACTCGTCTATAAGGATCAAGCCTCGGTTTATCCAGTGATGTTTCTCTGAGTTATAAAACTGATGTTCCTCATTATGGAAAACAAAGAGTGAAAGTCGAAAGCCTGCCAGTTTAAACCGCGATCAACACCAGTAAAGTAGAATCCGAAGCCACGTCACGCCGTCGAGATGTTCTCTGCTCTGAAGAAGCTGGTCGGGTCGGAGGCCCCTCTCCCGCAGCGGGAGAAGAACATTCCTGCTGGACTGCAGTCCATGAACCAGAGTCTGCAGAGACGATTCGCCAAAGGCGTTCAGTACAACAGTGAGTCTGCCTTTTTTATTTATTTATTTATTTATTTATTTATTTATTTATCTTCCTGAAAATGAACACATCAGTCTGCTGAGATGATTACAAAGACAGGACGCCGGTTCGTACGTCATGTGAGAAGTCATTTACTCAAGCAGTGGAGAGCATTTGGGGCGGATTATCCCTGCCGAGGGAACGGTTCAGTCCGGACTGAGCTGCAGAAAAATGTGGGTTGTATTGTTCTCTCTTGAGTAGAGGCCACTTTTTTTCAGTGCTGCCTGTGATTACAGCGATTATAGTGCTGCGCATCATGACCGTGATCTGCCTTGCTCTGAATTAATGAAGAAATGAAACGCTTCAGGAGTGTGCTGTTACAGGAAAACAATCAACGGCGAGGCATGAAGTAGAGTTAAGGTTACAGCAGGATCATGTTCCTATAAGAGTCCGTTTATAGAACAGCAATTTGCCAAAGATCACAAGCGATTTCTTTATTTATTCAAAACCGACATACGTTTTTATCCGTTTATTGTTAACGCTAACTTTAACGCTGTGGAACGTCTGGTTCCTGTTATGTCACAACACTAAAGCTGCGTCCCAAATGACATACCACACACTACATGCTTACACCAACACTAGGTATCCTTACGTCTAGTCTATGAATGTTAGAAGGGTCGCCTCAAAAGGAACACAAACCTTTTAACCGGAAGTATCCCAGTTGATGCATAATGATGTCAAACGCCCGTAAAGCGAGGCTGCTACACTAGCTTTATCTAAATACGCTGAATTTTTAAAAATGTTAAGATAAATCACACAATTAATTTAAAAGACATTTGGAAGACGTCTTGTCCACCGGAGTCAGAGTCGTCAGCCATGTTGGAAAATTTTTCTCATCCAGCGTCAACGCCTGGTAGCCCCGCCCCTTCTCCGGACGTGTCGAGTGCATGAAGTGTCCAACATTTCACTCTTTGTGTATTCGGGTCGAATAAGTGCATCATACTGGCGCTTAAATTTTACACTATTTATCTCGGTCTCACACTTTTTATACTACGCAACAGTGGAATAGTTCGCAAGTATGCGATTTGGGACACACTCTTGGGATTTACAACACCAGCCTCTCTTACCGGTCTCCCTACAGAAACCTAACCAAATATCAGCTGTTTACTGTTATAAACGTTGTTGTTTTTTTAAAAAAAAATCTAATTGTTTATCATCTCTGATTGGCTGTTTTGTTGCTATAGAAACAGGTTGGCTGTATTAAGAGCAGGAGTCTGAGTGCATTAATATAAAGATGCGATCAGGATTGCTGAGATTCTTGTGATTGTGTATTTACAACATATTTGTTTACATCATACATCACACATTGATAATAATAATAATAATAATAATAATAATAATATCACTAAAAGGAAACTTCTAAATGATGCACTCTCTTAACGCATGATAGGTGGATTAGTAGTGAATGCTGATGTATTTAAGGTTTCTGATGTGTGTGTGTGTGTGTGTGTGTGTGTGTGTGTGTGTTGTAGTGAAGATCGTGATCCGTGGGGACAGGAACACGGGGAAGAGCACACTGTGGCAGCGTCTGCAGGGAGGGAAGTTCCAAGAGGAGTACATCCCTACACAGGAGATCCAGGTCACCAGCATCCACTGGAACTACAAAAGTAAGCGTTCGAGAGAAGCTTCAATTTAGTATACCTAAAGTTCCCTGTATACAGCGTAATCGTATAAAATTGATTTCAGCAAAATCATCATTAATGCACCGGTTCAGTGTAGCAGAGCTGGAGGGTCTGAAATTTATTCTTATTAAGCTGCTTGCTGGAATTCATTGGGTTTAAGCCTGAACCTCAGTGACTCAAAGAGCAGGTCGGCTTTGGCTTTGTGCATATTTAAATAATGATAGAATATATGCTGAAGGGGCTGTGGAATAAAGATTACTGTTAAAAAAAAGTCTCTAAAATATTTGAATTAAAAAAGATCTTTGCATAATTAACTCCTCTTGTATACTTGTATGATTTTATATTATATTATTTAGAAATTTATGTCACTTCGAGACTGGGGAAACGTTTTGGGGGCGGAGTTATGTACAAGCTTAGCTAGTGATGTCACTAAATAAATTTTAAAATAAACCCGCAGCACAGTTTACCTTTGCACAGTTAATTTTAACTGTATTGATATTTGGGGCGATATTCGGAGGCACGAGTGTGACAGATTAAAAGAAAAACTAAGGTACACCATGTTATGAAGGTGTTTTGGGTATCTGAACGGCATCAGTGTGCCTCAGCATCCATCCTGTGCATCTATAAACGACGGTTTTAACAGATTTTTCCTCATTTGGTGTTCAGATGATGGTAGATGATGGCATATAGGTTAAGAAATGTATTTATTGTGTCTTTGAGTCCGAGTCGTTCATTCATTCATCACGTAACCACTTTCTGGATCGGTTTCTTACAGTCAATAATATTAATGTAATGTTGTATAATATTTAGGAACTATCATAAACTGATGAAAAGACATGTGCAATGAACATTTTCTGAAAAATAATAAAGTTCTGTTCTTATTCTAAATGTGATTAACGTTTGTGTAAGTAGACGAGTCAAGGTAATTGGCGATAAACACGTAACATTGCAATTAACATTGCACTGAAATGAACGAGATGACTCAGGGGTGGGTGATTAGTTCATTTTGCTGAACGAGATTCGAAGAGTCAGTAAAATTATCCGAACATCCCATCACTATTGTGTGTGTGAGGGAGGGGGTGTTAACGGAAAATAATCGAAGCCTTCTGACCAATCAGAACAGAGCTTTCAAAAGTGCTATGATTTTAATGCCAAATAACACACACTTTTATTATTCCCTTGTCTTCCCTTGTGTAATTATTATCTTCAGTAGCTGCACAACCAGGTAATGAAACAACTCTTGAACATTTTTATCCTGCATTAGAGTAGATTAGGTATAGATCAGTAGCTTTTAGACGGCTTGTCGAGGGAAAACCGCAATCCCCCGATGCGAAATTATTCAGCCGTGATGGACGGCGTTCAGCTTGATGAGAACCTGCCTAATCAAAGCCGTTTACTGTGTCTGCCTGTAAATACCAGCTCCTGCAAGTTCCTTCAGCAACTAGTCTAGGATTTGTGAAACTAAATCCATGTTAGTTTTTTCTTTTCTACCCGAAAAGATTCTGGAAACCATTGCCAAGGTGTGACTCAACGCTCTGGCTGAGGCGCAGATCCAAACCGAGCTGCGTGAAGCGCTGGCGCTTGTTCCTCATTTCACAGAAAATAAACACTGCAGGCTGATTCGCTTAAACATTTGCTCTGGCGTTGTCCAAATAGCGTAAAATTTCACGTAGCTACGTTTGAAAATCGTGGAGCTTTTATTGAGTATTAAAGCGAAGGACTTAATATAGCTTCTGCTGACCTGTTAGTTCCTCAAGAGCTCTTGGTTGCTGTTGTAGAAAGGACATTATTTACTGTCCAGTGTCACCCAAATGAGGATGAGGTTCCTTTCTGAGCCTGGTTCCTCTTAAGGTTTCTTCCTCATATCATCTCGGGGAGTTTTTCCTCTCCACCGTCGCCTCAGGCTTCTCATTATGGATAAAATAGGCATAAAATAGTAACTTAACATTAAACTTCTTAATTTATTTCTTTTCTATGTTTCTATACTTCTGTAGAGCTGCTTTGAGACAATGTCCATTGTTAAGAGCGCTATACAAATAATAGAATTGAATTGCTGTAGACACTATTGAAATACTATAAGATTCTATCGTCATAATACTAAAAGTACTACTAAAATATTTCGCTTTACTTACCCGCATCCTGCCATGAAAATAACCAAACAAACAGACACTAGCTATGTTTTCTTTCCTTTGTGAAAAACGGTTTAGCGCATTGAAATGTTCAGCAGTGTAGCTGATGGACACGCAAACTATCGATAAAAGTTTCAACATAACCTTTTTCCACTTAACATTAACGCCTTAATTCTACGTCGTTGCTTCGGATATTGTCATAAAATTGTTTCGAAAAATGCAACAAAAAAAAAAAAAGTGTCACATGGCAGAATTTGTCTCATGCAGTGACGTCATCAAACATCGCAAACTTTTTGTTATTAATATGTATTTTCATGTTTTCTTTAAGAGATGACATGAAACAATAGAAATTTGGCTACTACAGCATCGTCGGACAGTACACGTAACCTGATCATACACACAAACATAAGGAAATAAATGTCTATCGACAACGCTAGGTGCGTGAACGCCACAACTGTTACACAATTATATCCATTAGACACATTTTTGTGGGAAAAAGTTTGATATTTTTGGAACTTTTCTATGAATGTATTGCCCCTACTCGGCTAGGGAAAACCAGAAATACTTCAGAAACACTACAAATTCCCAAAGTCCTGAGTGTCTACTTTCATATGAGCTTCATATTAAGCTCCACTGTGGAGTGGAACATGGACACAAGTTAGCGATGAAGGAATCTGATGCAATGAAACCCTGCTCATTTCCCCTGCATCTGCATAGGTTGTAGCAGCTAGCTAATGCACTTTGCTAGCTAACATTATTTAAAATAAATGAGTTTAGTAGCTTAAGTGCATGAACATACACAAATTCGCATTGCTACAAGGGGCTACTTTGTAAAGCAGTGAAACATAAACATCGCTTCAGTGTATAATTTCACACCAGCCACTTTTCTCTCTCTCTCTTAGCATGGCGCTAAAAAGGCTCTAGGGAAAGTAAAGAAGTGTGATTTGTAAACATGACCGAATTCCCCTCATTCCTGTGGTGGTTTTTCTTCACAGCTACTGACGATGTAGTGAAAGTGGAGGTGTGGGATGTCGTGGATAAAGGTGAGTCTGATACCCTGCATGATGGCTTGATTTTTCCCCTGCATTTAATGTATATATTATCTATATATTAATTTAAAAAAAACACGTTAAAGGCTCAGTAGAGATTTTGGCCTTTCTTAATAGCTGTTTACTTAATTAGCCCAAAGATTTTAGTGTTGTCTGAATTAATAAATATCTTTAGGCATGTGCTGATAATCGGTTAGATGTTAGATCGAGATGTTTGCTCCAACATTCCATGGGTTTACATGCGAAATTATAATCTGATTATGTAAATAAGAGCATCCTTGTATCATATCATCCTTGTTCTGAATTTATGCAGCTCTTAAAACTTCAATGAAAAATGTTTTGATTGATTTTAACCCAATAATTTGGTTATTCTGTCAGTTGTTTTTTTTTTTTTTTGGACCGAATGCAAAAGTTTGTACACCCCTACACAGAATGAATAGAATTTCTAGCAACAAAACATTTTATGTTTTTGGCTTAATTGAACTGACTCTTATCCTAATGATTAAATAACGTGTCTTAAGATATTAATAGTAAAAATATGCAGGAATAAAACACAAAACTTGTCCAGTAACAGGATATCCTGAAGCTGTTTTATTCCACTTATACCACTTTTTTCCTAAAAATTATAATATTTAAATTACTAATGAACAACACGTTGTATATCTTCTCAGTTTATAGTTCAATTAGTTCACTGTATCATTTATTTTACAGCGGTCCTGATCTGTTCTTTCCTCAAGATAACAAGATGCAGCTTTTCATGGTACAGAGAAATCGTTAAATTCATGGCGGAAAAATTTACAGCTTTAACTGTTACAAAACAGCTGGAACTGGAGACTCCTTCCATTTAATGTTACCAGGATGATGATGATCGTGACGGTTTTCTTTGTTAAATATAGCATGCTGTTTTTTTTTAACCGTCCCTGTGTAAGCTGTTGCTATAGTAACTGTAAAGGTTTTTCTGTTATTGAAAATGACTGAACACTTTCTGACCAATCAGATTCAAGAATTCAACATCACTGTGGTTTAATCTGCAATAGATACAATATTTTCCAGCGTTTTCCTTTATGGCAGCCTTGAAATTTTTACAGATACGTAGCTTTCAGACTTTGTTAGCGGTAATACACATTTTCTTTCCCAAGAAAAATTTTTTTTACTAAATTTTGGATTGCTATTTTGTTCCAGGAAGTGCATTTCTTAACATCTTGGAATAGAATAGTTTGTAAATCATAAGCAAAATTGGAATATATTTAACATTTCTTCATTCAGAAACTATGGGGGGTACAAACTTTTGCATCTTTTTTTTTTTTTTTCCCTTTGAAAAAAACATGTGGTAAAGAGACTGTGACTGCCACATATTACATATGTGCATGTAAACCTACTTCCTGTCCTCACTTTCAGCCTTTATAGCAGATTAAAATGAATAAATTCCCTTTGGAGCATTTAACAAGCACTTTTTAACACACACACATTTACCAGATAGTTATTTATTCACTCATGATAAATTCGTAGGTTTGCCGGGTTAATTGTGACAAAATCTTTAATCGGCACATACCTACGTGTTTCAAAACTTTGCTAATTCTCAATGCTTTAAAATAAATGTATATATAGATTGTATATAGTGTGTGTGGGTGTGTATATATATTTTATATATATATATATTTTATATATATATATTTTATATATATATATATATATATATATATATATATATATATATATATATATATATATATATATATATATATACACACTATATTGCCATAAGTTTTGGGACACCTCTCCAAATCATTGAATTCAGGAGTTGGGCTCGGCCCCTTAGTTCCAGTGAAAGGAACTCTTAATGCTTCAGCATACCAAGACATTTTGGACAATTTCATGCTCCCAACAGTGCACAAAGCAAGGTCCATAATGACACGGATGAGCAAGTTTGGTGTGGAGGAACTTTACAGTGTCCTGACCTCAACCTGATGGAACACCTTTGCAGCTATAACAGCTTCAAATCTTCTGGGAAATCTTTCCACAAGGTTTAGGAGTGTGTTTATGGGAATTTCTGACCGTTCCTCTAGAAGCGCATTTGTGAGGTCAGGCACTGATGTTGGACAAGAAGGCCTAGCTCACAGTCTCTGCTCTAATTCATCCCAAAGGTGTTCTGTCAAGTTCAGTCAAGTTCCTCCACACCAAACTCACTCATCTATGTCATTATGGAGCTTGCTTTGTGCACTGGTGTGCAGTCATGTTGGAACAGGGAGTGACCATCCCCAAACTGTTCCCACAAAGAGCATGAAATTGTCCAAAATGTCTTGGTATGCTGAAGCATTAAGAGCTCCTTTCGCTGGAACTAAGGGGCCGAGCCCAACCCCTGAAACACAACACCTGAATTCAATGATTTGGAGGGGTTTCTCAAAACTTTTGGCAATATAATATAATATAATATAATATATATGTACCATTTGCAGTCTATTTTAAAGCCAAACTAGCTTCCTGCATGCTCATGTTACACCCGTCCTCATTGCCATGCGTTCATCAGATGCATTATTAAAACACGGCCCGGTTTACCGAGCCGCTCGGCCCACGCACGCCGACTCGCCATGTGTATTAATGGTGTCTCTTTTACTCTGCTCTCACTGTGCACCCAGGCCAAAAAATCCCTCTTCCTGAAGGTGTAGGTGAGAAACCACTTCTGCCTAGAGATTGATAGACATTAGGTCATAGTGTATCATGTGTGTGTGTATCTAACGGATGTGTGTGTGTGTGCGCGTTTTTGCTTTGTGTGGTGTGCAAACACAGCTGCCACTTTTCACTCATTGCATTGCGGTTGGATTAAAGTGGATTCAGATCTTGGTGGTGTCTGAGGGTTTCGCCTGCCAAAGATCTGGAACAGTGCGCAACACGGAGCATTTCACAGAGGAGATTTTAACACACTATTCCCATTAATACGACTAACACATTTTCTAACCTGAAGCTTGCTGTGTTTATTTTATTGGCTTTTGGAAATGTCGATTTTATTGTATACTCCACCCTCAATTTCCCAGTTAACAGAGGAAATTAATTCCAGGATCCATTAACATTTTTTTTTAACGACATTTAAGGAGTCGATCAGCCGAGACGTGTTCGGCGTCCGATGTGTGCGTCTTTCCGCCCTCTTCCACATACACGAGATGTCGTAATACATCATTTTACCCGGGGTTTTAAAACCCTGCTCTGTTTTAACTCCACATCTCGGTGCTAAACATGTTTACTGTGGCACGATGCTGTGTTAGAAGGTTATGGGTAGTTGCTTAGCAACAGACACCCAATCAGAAAGTGACCAGCTCATAAAAACTTCTTATCATGTGCTTTGCATTTAACAGTCACAGAAACCTGGCATGTCTCTCTCTCTCTCTCTCTCTCTCTCTCTCTCTCTCTCTCTCTCTCTCTCTCTCTCTCTCTTTCTCTCTCTCTCTCTCTGATACATCCTTGTGATAGTGTCCTCTAGATTTAATTGTCTTTGTGTTAAACCTGGCTTTTGTCCTCTTTTAAGCACAGTGCAAACAGGTTGCGCATTTTGCAATCTTTACCAACATGTCAGTTCAGACAGGATATATAAATATTCATGATAAATATAAATGGGGAGCTGCCACTGCTGGGCCCCTGAGAAAGGCCCCTAATGCTCATTTGTATTTGTATACACTCTGGATAAGAGCGTCTGCCAAATGCCATGAATGTAAATGATTCGGAGATAATAATAATAATGATAAAGAAGAAGTTTAAATACTTGCAGGAGGTAAAATAATAATAATTAAAAAAAAATAATTTTTAGCGTTTGTTCCGCGTAACGGCAGGGTCTGCTTCTTTTTAGCGGATCATTTCTGGTCCGCTCGATTTTGGCACAGGTTTTACGCTGGATGCCCTTCCTGTCGCAACCCTGGGCTTGGGACCGGCACTGAGAGTTAACTCTTCAGTGGCTGGGTGGGCGCCCTGCCCGGGAATCGAACCCGGGCCGCGGCAACGAGAGCACAGGATCCTGTTGCTGGACCACCAGGAGGCCCAATAATAATAATAATAATTATATCACCTCACCTTCTCATGTAAAACTAATCCAAACCAAGTCACCATCGTCAGGATTCAAACCTGCGATTTCTTCATGATGAAGTCACTTGTTTATGCCACTTGGGAGATTTTGACCAGTCAGATTCATAATAAAGCTCACTGGCTAAAGCTCTCAAATTCATTTCTGTATGTATTTTGAGGTAGAAAATTCACAGGGGAAAAAAAAAAAAAAGACTCGCTAGCTACTTTATGCCCAAACTACGTCTTGGCTGATCGACTGAATATCGTTGACAATTTTTTTTTTTTTTTTAAACTTTCCATTTCTTTAGCTGTTGGTTTTCATTCCAGCTTGGTGTGGCTATTGAGTGTTGGTCACTCTAGTGTTTTTTTGCGTTGTGTATTGTAGTTTCACTGAGCAGCTGCTAAAACACTGACCGTTTGGGCTTAATGGATTTGTTTTGTCTCATCTTTCTTGTTTTGGTCTGTGTAGGCAGGGGGAAGAAGAGAGGAGACACCCTGAAGCTAGAGAATGATCCTCAGGAGGTAAAATGAGTCACTCATTACACCAGACTCCTAATCACGACGAGAAACTTGGCAGCGGTGGGATTCCTGCGATATTTAAAACAGAAATTAAGTATAGAGGTTGTATAGTCTCCGAATATTTTCTTCAATATGAGAGAACAATTGTATGGAATAAAATCTGAGCTCCTGTAACCACCAAGACGTTGATTAGTTTCCTGCAACAGCATCATTTTGAAGTGTTTTAATCTTCTTAAAAAAATAATTACAGATGCTGTTTAAAACATCTGAAATACAGTTAAAATTCTAGAGCATCAAAAATTCTGCATCCACACTGGAGACTCCTTCCATAAAGGTTGTATAAATAAAGTCTCCTCACAGAAAACGTCACCATAAACATTCACGTTTTAAATGAATAAATAATTGTTTGTCGTGATGAGTTAATTAACACCATCTGACCAATCAGAATTGAGCATTTAACAGCTCTTTGATAGAAATTATATATGTATAAAAAAAAAAAGTATAGTATAATTTCCAACAAAGGAGGAGGAGGATGATGATGATGATGATGTTTTGGGTGTGTGTGTAGGCTGAGAACGAGATGGCCCTGGATGCTGAGTTTTTGGACGTCTATAAGAACTGTAACGGCGTCATCATGATGTTTGACATCACAAAGCAATGGTAGGAAACAAGTTCTTATTAATCTCTGGTTCTTAATCCCCCAGGAAGCTAGCATTTAACCATTTTCCCCCAGAGGAAATAAATATGGGATAACTCCAGAGTGATGGTTAATATGAAGCTCATATGAAAGTAGACACTTTTTCAAGCAATTTTTAGTGTTTCATAAGTAGTTCTGTTTTTTCCTAGCCTACTAGGGGCGATATATTCAGAAAGGGGAAAAAAAACGAACCAGTTATTCATTGTCTGCCGCTTATCCAAACTACACTCGGGTCACGGGGAGCCTGTGCCTATCTTAGGCATCATAGGGCATCAAGGCAGGATACACCCTGGACGGAGTGCCAACCCATCACAGTGCACACACACACTCTCATTCACTCACGCAATCACACACTACGGACAATTTAGAGATGCCAATCAACCTACCATGCATGTCTTTGGACCGGGGGAGGAAACCGGAGCACCCGGAGGAAACCCCCGAGGCACGGGGAGAACATGCAAACTCCACACACACATGGCGGAGGTGGGAATCGAACCCCCAACTCTGGAGGTGTGAGGCAAATGTGCTAACCACTAAGCCACCGTGCCCCCCCCCGAACCAGTTATTGTTTTTCTAAAAATTACTTCGAAGTAAATGTTGATATCAAACCCATTTCTGCTCTCTGAGATGCTCCAAGTGCTTGTTCGTCTAAATAGCGGCTCAAATGTGCATCTTCAAGCACTAAAATCCAATCAGATTTTAGGATAAAAGTAAAATAAGATCAAATAAAATAAAATTATAATAAGGAAATAAAATGGAGTTTGGTGTACAATAAAACAGGAAGCTGTACAAGGAAAAATAAATAGAGAAAATATAGCATATGAATACAACGGATAATATATTTATAAAAAAAAAATATGGGGTTTAACTGGGGGGGAAAAAAAGGTTTGATGAGCCCTGCTTTAATGAGAGCTGCTTGGAAAGTAAAATAAATGGATGAAAATCATTTTTCATAATAATATTCAAAATCCAAGATCTTAAGCACTAAGTCAGATTTGTGAAAGTGTGGGTTTTTTTTTTTAACTTAGCTTGATTTCTCCACACTTTTAAATAAATAAATTTATTTTTATTTATTAATTAATACTTTCCTATTTATTTATTTATTTATTTATTTATTTATTTTTGGATTACTTTTCCAATCTTTTCCAAGCTTTAAATCTCTTACTTGTATTTTATAAACAGCAAATGCTTCTCTAAATTTTTTCTTCGCTTGTTAATTTTTTTATTTTTTCTTTCTTCACAGGACTTATAACTACATTTTGCGGGAGCTTCCCAGAGTGCCGACCCACGTGCCGGTGTGCGTGCTGGGTAATCATCGGGACATGGGCGAGCACAGGGTCATCCTCCCTGATGACATCCGAGACTTCATCAACAGCCTCAACAGGTATGAAGAAAGCACCAGGACCTTGTATCTTGGAGAAGGAAATATCATATCGTTGTGTTTAATCTCCTCTAGAGACATTTGTGTCACAAACATGCTCTTCTTTCTAATAGTATTCACAATACGGATATTCCTGTATATCGGACTCAGCACTGTAACAGAATTTTTTCTTTTTCACTTTTCTCACAGTTTTGTTTTATTTTTTTGTTAGTTCATCTATTTCTTTTGTGGTTAGAAACAAGAAATCATTCCTTACTAAATGATTCATTCCTTCTGTCGTATTCTCATCTCCATAGCCTATTCCTACTGGGAATTTGCCCTGGGATGGGATGGGATGGATTTGCAGTCTACTAAAGAACACCACACACACACATTCACACACACATTCAGCAGAAATTTAACATAGCCGTCCCTTCTGACTCCTTCATACCTTTTTTTGGAGGATGGAGGAAATCGGAGAACCTGGAAGAAACCCAGACAGACAGAAACTGAGCTTAGGATCGAATCAGGGACGCTGTTGTGACGCTGTTGTGGCATCTGAGGCAGAATCCGTTTCAGTTTGTAAAACCGTTACTTGATGACGTGATGAAATGTGCAAGAGATTTTTAAGAGAATTTAAGAAGATGTAGATTGTGGAGGAAACATTTAGGGTTGTTTTTTGGGTTTGTTTTTTTTTTGCTAAATTTCCAGTTATCAACTTATCTGTCTGACAAACTGTGTAGTTTTAACCCTTTTTATCAGTACACAAATCAACTTATGGGTCATTTTTCACTCAGTATGATGTTCAGGCTGTGAGTGTGATATAAAATGAGTCTGTTGGCTTTCAGGGTGTTTTAGACGTGTGTTTTTCCCTCTGTTTGATAAGCTTACACTGAATTTTACTGGTTAAAGATGAAATCTGAGTTGCTTTTTAGATGAACAAGCACTTGCAGCATCTCAGAGAGCAGAAATGGGTTTGATATCAACATTTACTTTGAAGATACAAACATTTGTGTGGAAAAAAATAACTGTTTTTCTATGAATATATTGCTCCTAGTTGGCTAAAAACAGAAATATTTCTGAAACACCACAAATTCTTAAAGTCCTGAGTGTCTACTTTCATATGAGCTTCGTATTAACCTCCACTGTGGAGTGAGACACGACAAAGACACTCAGTCATCAACATGGACACAAGAAAACAGGAGGAAACTCCATTTTTTTGGCCTCTGATATTCAGATTACAAAACACCTTCTATCCAATCTAATTCTTCAGTATAAACCTCTATAAATCTTTGAAAACTCAGTATCAGATTGGTGGATGTCTAGAGTGTATAAATGTTTGGTGACTCTTCTTCCCAAACAGGCCACTGGGTTCTTCCTACATTCACTACGCCGAGTCTTCCATGAAAAACGGCTTCGGTCTCAAATACCTGCACCGATTTTTCAACATTCCTTTCTTACAGCTTCAGGTCAGTGGTCCAGTGACACCCAGACTCTCTAACGCTGGCTCTCTAGTTTCTAGAGGATAGAATCCAGTTCATTATTGTGCTACTCACTTAATATTTCATCTGTGTGTGTGGGTGTGGAGTGTCTCGAATGTCCAGCAGTAATTAGATCATTGGTGTCAGACTGCAGGCCTGGAGCACTGCAGGAGCTAAACAAACTCCACTCGTCTGATGATCTCGTTACAGTGCACTTTATTAGTAAACTTTTCAACTCTAAACTCTACAAAGCCTCCAGGTTGTGAGTTTATGTCTTAGCGTGTTTGTTAGACTGTAATATAATCAGAGCAGACTGCAGTCTTTCCTTCACCTCTTACCTCTGAGTGGCGTCGGTTGTGTAAGTTGACCGAGTTGATTTTAAACACTTGAATTGACTTCCTTGATAATAATAATAATAATAATAATAATAATAATAACAATAATAATATTGATCTGTATCAGTAAGAAGCTGTGGATTCTTTTTCTTTTTTTTTCTTGTTTCTATGGTAACCGCTGCTTCACCGAGACTCGTATGGCGTAACCCAAACGAAGGCTAAAAATAAACTGAACAAAGCTTGCTGTAAATTAAGAATTTATTCTATAAGAAGTTTTATTTAATTTATTTATGCAACAGATAAAGTCTCCAGTATCAGTGCTTTAACATTCATGTTCACCGATCAGGCGTAACATTATAATCAATGAGAGGTGACGTGAATAAGACTGATCTCCTCATCATGGCACCTGTTAGTGGGTGGGATATATTAGGCAGCAAGTGAACATTTTGTCCTCAAAGTTGATGTGTTAGAAGCAGGAAAAATGGGCAAGTATAAGGATTTGAGCCAGATTGTGATGGCTAGACCACTGGATCAGAGCATCTCCAAAACTGCAGCTCTTGTGTGGTGTTCCCAGTCTGCAGTGGTCAGTATCTATCAAAAGTGGTCCAAGGAAGGAACAGTGGTGAAGCGGAGACAGGGTCATGGGCGGCCAAGGCTCATTGATGCACGTGGGGAGTGAAGGCTGGCCCGTGTGATCCGATCCAACAGACGAGCTACTGTTGCTCACATTGCTGAAGAAGTTAATGCTGCTTCTGATAGAAAGGTGTCAGAATACACAGTGCATGACAGTCTGTTGCGTATGGGGCTGCATAGCCGCAGACCAGTCAGGGTGTACCACCAAAAGCGCCAACAATGGGCATGTGAGCATCAGAACAGGACCACAGAGCAATGGAAGAAGGTGGCCTGGTCTGATGAATCATGTTTTCTTTTACATCACATGGATGGCTGGTGCATGTGCATCGCTTACCTGGGGAACACATGGCACCAGGATGCACAGTGGGAAGAAGGCGAGCCGATGGAGGCATTGGTGGGATGTTCTGAACAAACAAGTCCGATCCATGAAGGCCCCACCTTGCAACTTACAGGACTTAAAGAATCTGCTGCTAACATCTTGGTGCCAGATCCCACAGCACACCTTCAGGGATCTAGTGGAGTCCATGCCTCGACGGGTCAGGGCTGTTTTGATTTATCTGAAATTATCACTGAAACCAGCAACTGATGCTTGTTTGAATCGATCCAAACAGGGTCAAGGTCACAGCAAGGTCATATTTCTGAAATAGTTCTCCTTTAGTAACTTCCTTCCTGTTTGTCACTTACATGGTTCATGTTCATTCAGGAGCTCAAAGCCTAGTTTCTAGCTAGATTTTTGACATTGGTTGATCAGTCTGTCTGTCAGTTCTTTTATGTGTCAGACAAAACACATCCTGCTCAGTGGTTTAACTCGTGTAGTGAATAATCTTGCTTTCGCCTGCAGAGAGAGACGCTGTTACGGCAGCTGGAGACCAACCAACTGGACATCGACGCCACGCTGGAGGAGCTGACAGTGCAGCAGGAGACCGAGGATCAAAACTACGAAATGTAAGATGAGAGAGATCATACAGGAAGTCTGAATAAACCTATTTAGCTATCAAGCTATTCATTAATAAAAAGGGAAAAGATTAAAAATCGTGTACTGATCTTCAAGGAGGTCATCAGAGGAGTACATTGTTAGATTATTAGCATTTGGATCTGATGTGTAATTAACACGTGTCTAGTGTAAGTCATCTTCGTAGTTCTTTAGCACTACATGTCAATGTAAGAGTCCATACAGCAGTGTGAAGTGAAATCTGGAGATTGGACAAAAGAACTAAGTAAAGAAGACGTTTGTGTTCATTCTCAACCCTCATTTTGGTGTATTGAGGATCCCCGAAAAGCTCTTTTGTGTTAAAGCAGGGGTGTCATGAATCAATATACGGCAAAAAAATAGATTCAGAATACATTTTGTGCATGTGCATACATTTAAAAGGAGTTGGATCAGATTTGACTGATGCATACGCTAATCCTGTTTTTGCAGATTCCTAGAGATGATGGAAGCACGTGCTAAAGGCTACAGATCTCCCGGTGATGCTAACGGTCAGAGCCCCTCGTCAGGCTCGCAGTCCCCCGTGGTCCCAGCAGGTGCCAGCTCCACGGGCAGCTCCAGCCCTGGCACTCCACAACAACCCCCGGTCATCGGGCAGAACCCGCAGTTACCCTCCACCTCACCATCTGTTTCTGTGGATGCACAGATTCCCATTGCTCTGCCTCCAGCCTCTGCTCCGTCTCCGTCTCCCGCTCAGCAGCCGCAGAAACGCAGCTTCATCTCCAGGCTGTTCGGCTCTACCGCCGCACCTGAGACGCCTACGTCTGTCTCTGGTCAGTGCATTTTTCTCTCTCTCTCTCTCTCTCTCTCTCACACACACACACACACTCACACACACACAAGTACACACACTCAGTTTTTTGTATTCCAAAAACTTCTTGTATAATTTCTGGTGCAAATGTTTGTCGAGCTATTAAACATAACGTCTAGAAATCTAAAAAATCGAATATTAATATCCGCAAGACTTGTCATCAAAAGTGAGTACACGAAAAAAAAAAAACTCTCTCCTTTCTGTTGCCGCATTTTGAGCTCAATCAGGTTGCTTATTTGCTGCATGTGTTGTGACATCACAGCGCTTGAATCTGATTGGCCAGAAGCAGACTTTCTCCAAAATCTCAGCACAACATACAAGGAGACATTTATTTATTTATTTATTTATTTATTTATAAATGTTTACTGTGAGTATGTTTTCCGACACCACACACACACACACACACACACACACACACACACTTTCTACACAGTTTCCTATTTGAAGAGTTCCCATGGGGCTTAATGCTCCAAGACATGGAATAATTCAAAGGATTAGGACTCGTGAACATCATGAGTGGAGGATCACATGACTTTCTGGCTGTGTGGGAACTTTGTAACCCCCTTCAGCATCGGCAGGAACTTGACAAAGATGACGCTTTTTTTTTTCCTGTGAATAAGTTGAAGCTTTGTGAGCTGTATCTTTAAATCTGCATCCGAATTGAATTCTTCGAGGAAGCTACAAACTAAGATTGCGTGAAATTATAATTGTACAGATTTAGTGTCTTTCTCTTTATATGCCATATTTCAGAGAGGAAAATATTTCAGTAAAGATTTTAGATTTTGCTCTGAATCTGTTTATGTTCGGTTTGTCGGTGCAGAGACGGAGCCGGCAGCGCCCCGAGCCCCGGCCACGGTGCAGAGTGTGGACGACTTTGTGCCAGACGAAGGGCTGGATAAGAGTTTCTTAGAAGACGGCGTCCCCTCCAGCACCAAACCCGGCATGAACACCCAGCCCCAGACGACCACGGCGGACAGCGACAGGTACGGCACCACGCTCTGTCGGATCAGGAGAAATCTGAGGACAAACTCTCTGTGAATTTATCCATCCCAGGAGTGTGAGGCGAATGATCAAAAATTTCCAGATGTTAGCCTCACTCACCTCCGATGAAATGAAATTCCTGATTATTTTTAATCAGGTTGAAATGAGGCTTGATGGTTTCACTCGATACCAAAAAAAAAAATCCTCAACAGCTCAGATTTGGTCAGTTGCTTGACGATTTCAGGAAAAAGGTGCACATGTGGAACACTCGGTACATGTCAAGCGCCGCATCTGGAAGTGTATCGCAGGTTTCTTCTGTAAGTCATGGTGCTAATGCGGAACCAAGACACCAGGAGCTTCGTTTCATCTTCATTTGATGTTTACACGACCGCCTTGAAAATAAGATAAGGAATATTTCCGTTTTAATGAAAATGTTACAGTAGCCATGTTCAAGGGCTTAACTGTGGCAGCTTGGTGATGCTTACAACCGTCTGATTCTTCCCCAAAGAATACTACTTTGAAATGTTGAGTGGCCGAGAAGTGCAAAATAAAATAAGTCTAAAAACACAAGGATAATTCATACAAACCAGAAAAGGTAGGTATAGCTTGCGAATGGAATTCTTAACGCTGATTGGACGAGACATCTGCCACTCAGGATATACAGGAAGTCCAGCAGGCTGCAGCAGTAGAAAGTATTGGTGTGTGTATGAACGTAGCTCTGCCCTTACAACGCTCCCTTACATCCTTTAATCTGGAATAATTTTGTTTTCAAAACATACCTGCGTTCTTCAGGTGTGTTTTTAGAGATCGCAAACGCAAACGCATCTTTACGCCATGATACACTATCAGTATATCCAAAATCACGCCATGTGAACATCCTTCCTAAAACAGCGTTGAATTAATTCCATTTTTTTAATAAATATAAATATATATGTTTGTTATTTGCTTAGATTTAAAGTTGCACTGTCGAAAAAAATGATTTAAAGTGAATGCAGGACTCCACACATGTACAAGAAATAAAGTTAGATACACAATTTCCTACTTTTTGTATGTCGTGAGTGACAGATGTCTCGTCCAATCAGCGGTAAGAATTCCATTCGCAAACTATACCTACCTTTTCTGCTTTGTCTGAACTGTGTTTTCAGATTTGTTTATTCAATGCTGGAATGTCTATTACTGCTACATTTACAGCATTAATCTCATTTACTCAAGCCTTAGCAGTTGAGGGTTAAGAGACTTGCTCAAGTGTCCAGCAGTGGAAGATTCTCGTCAGTAGTCCAGCGTCTTGACCACCGTGCTCCAAATTTCCACTTTCCATGTACTGGTCCTTGCCTGTTGCCTGAAGATTCTTCGCTCCATGTCAGTACTTAAGGCTTGTAAGATGCAGCGTTTGCTTCACATGTAAACATATTCCTTTTCTGTCAGTGATGGAGAAGGGAGAGGAGGGAACCCCATGGTGGCAGGGTTTCAGGACGACCTGGACCCCGACGATGCTGCGCCCATTCAGCAACCCAGATCGTCAGTCCCAAGTAAAGATCTCAACATCACCTTATCCAGTGACGAGGAAGAGATCGCATCCAAACCCGTCGTGGCTAAAGATGAAGATCTGGATATCCAGCTGGACAGCCCCCTGTAAGATTTATCAGACCAGACTTTACATTTCCTGAAATCGAATCCTGAATGTAACATTAACTTTCTCTCTCTCTTCTCCTGCAGGGACGATTTCAACTCTCTGGTGCTGGAGGAAAAACCCAAACTCGCAAAGCCCGTGCCTTCAGTCCAGCCTCCGATGATCACAGAGCCTTCGATCCTCATGCCAACTCCCGCGCACATCACGCACACTCCACACACACACTCGCCTCCCAAACGCGGGAAAGCGAAAGCGCCTCCTCATGGCGACTCCTCCGATACGGACCCCGAGGCTCCAGTGGCTCAGCAGATGCTCTCCTTCATCATGGACGACCCTGATTTCGAGAGCGAGGAGGAGCATGTGCAGAAAGACAAAAAGGTAAGATAAAACTTCAGAAAATTGGGAATGCTTAAAGCCGGTTTATCATCAAATCTTAAGGAAGGAGTGTCCACGCACCCGGCGACATGCTGTAACGGGAAAATAATCACAAACGACGTGGTGTGATGTGATCCCGTCATGAATCAGAGTTACTGCTCCACCCTGACATTGTTTATTTCCCAATAATGGCACAGGGTTTTATTCCTTATAATACAGCCATTTAACAACAATTAAAATTCCCTTCTTTTTATTTTTTTATTTAGACATAAAAAAAAATTTGACTTCATTCAAATGCCTATATCAGTTCTCTGTGACTGAATAAACTTTAACACTATTAGTTTGATTGTGTATTTTCAAATTCCTGAATAAAATCAAACCCCGAGCTCACTCCTGAGTCAGAATCTTAAATCAGACTGAACACATAATCCTTTTTTTGTCAATGAAGTTACCAGCAGGGGGCACGGTGGCTTGGTGGTTAGCACGTTTGCCTCACACCTCCAGGGTTGGGGGTTCGATTCCTGCCTCCGCCGGTTTCCTCCGGGTACTCCGGTTTCCTCCCCCAGTCCAAAGACATGCATTGTAGGTTGATTGGCATCTCTAAATTGTCCGTAGTGTGTGATTGCGTGCGTGAATGACTGTGTGTGTGTGCCCTGCGATGGGTTGGCACTCCGTCCAGGGTGTATCCTGCCTTGATGCCCAATGACGCCTGAGGCGTGAGGCACAGGCTCCCCGTGACCCGAGAGTAGTTCGGATAAGCGGTAGACAATGAATGAATGAAGTTACCAGAAATAATATAATATAATTCTGTATCTTGACCGTTTCTTTCCCCGAAGGACGGCTTCCGTATCGAATCCAACCTTCCAGACCTGTCGGACGACGAACTCTTCCCTGCAGAGCCGCCCAAGTCCTCGGTTCGCTCCTTCAAACACAAGAACGACAGTGATCTTTTCGGCCTGGGCTTTGAGGAGAAAAGCATCAAGAGCAAAGAGAGCAGCGACGAACAAGACGGCGAGTCCTTCCTCTAGCACTCCATCTCATTTCCGGGGGAAATTTAATTTTTTTTTTTTTTTTTTTTTTTTTTTTTTTTTTTTTAAATTTGTACCTCATATGAAGTGGAAACTGCAAAACGGCTAATATTTGTTCTTGTCTGGGTTTGTTTTGTTTTTTTTTTTGCAGAAAAAGAAAGCAAGCACTCCACGAAAGAAAAGAAGAAAAAGAAGAAGAAGAGTAAAGAGGTGAAAAGAATCGAGCGTTGGTGTTGTGTTTATGCGGCAGATTGGGGATAGAAATAGTGGCGGGTTTTTGTTTCTGAATTTAAAAAAGCATGGAAAGAACTACTTCATGCTGTGTTTATCCAATCCTGGCTGCTGATGACGCAAACATGATGAGAGGAAGTGTTTAGTGTGAAACGTCAGATTATGAAGAGCCAGAGTTCAGAGTTAAACCCGGGTATGAGCAGTGTGAATCCTCTAACTACGTAACCCAGGATTCTGTTCACAATCACACAATATTTCAAGTGCGCAAAGGCCTAGAGTTTTAGTGTTTAGTGGATAAAAAAAGAAAAGAAAAATCATAGACATATTGACTTCATATTGATTTATTTTAGCACATTTTAACTTTATTTTGAATTTTACTTATATATTATATATATATATATTTATATAATTTTATTTAATTATATAATAATTAAAATTATATGTTGTATGTTATAATTATATAATAATAAAAAATTGTAATTTATTTATTTTTTTAATTTTATTTCCTTTTATTTATTTATTTTTTTCGATCAATCCAAACTTCAAATCTCTTTAAAGAAACAAGATATAATAAAATAGAGTCCCTTCTTTTTCCTGCTGTTTGTATGACCTTGCCATTCATATCCTTCTCCGCAGGACGAAGAGAAAAGCAGCAAGAAGAAGAAACACAAGAAGAAGGAACGCGAGGAGCCAGAAGGAGCCGGAGATGACAAAGAGAAGAAAAAGAAAAAGTCCCGGAGCAAGAAAGCAGGCGATCTGGACGATCTGGAGGCCTTCCTGGCTGGAGGAGAAGCATCAGAAAAGAGAGAGGAAGGAGACTACGAGGAGCTCTAGAGGAAGAAACGCTGCAGTTTTTTTTTTTATTTTTAATTTTTTTTATTTTTAAAAACCTGCACTACTGGTCTCGACACATCATCGGCATTTCAGCAGCGCAGTTCTGGCCTGGTCTGGTGTGTGATGATGTTAAAAGCCGCTCTCAGGCTCTTGCGTATCATTTCCACCACGGAGGAGGGAAGGGAAGCAGGCTCCCGTAACTCCGGCTGCAATAAGTGGAGAAGCCATTGAGATCTCCTGCATCCTGCATGTAACTTTTTCCAGGGTGAAGATTCTGGCTACTCGCTTTTCTACTGTATCTGCCTTTTTTTTCTTTTTTTCATATCCACTCCAGAAGCGAACCACTCGCCATTGATTTAGTAGCTGTTTTTTGTAGGCATGTGCTGATAATACCAGGGGTTTATGGTATATTTCACAATATTGTTGACTCCATTCCTACAATTCTGCAGTTCTTGAAACTTTTAACTTCTGTTACACAAAACAGTCTGACTTGAGTAGTTAAAACATTGAAAACGAGTAAATTTTTGGGTATTTAAACTTGTGTATGTGGTAATTCCGAGCGATTCACGTAGTCTTAGTTACAAAGTGACTTGTATAGGACTCGCAGTAATAATTCCTCACAAATTCAATGCAATGCCAAGAAACTAGCACGTATTCCCGATACTTAATGCTTAAGAAATTTCCAGAAATAGATACATGCTTTAGGCTTCCTTAAAGTTATTTGCTGCATTAGCTAACAATCAAATCTTCAACCGTAATGAAATAAACACCAGATTAAAATAACACTAAAAGTAAACGGGTCTTAACATTGTGTCCTGAGGTACACCTGTTTTTTTATTTTCTTCACACTGATTACTACGTTTAAATTTTCCGTTCAAAAACTAAAGTAGCGCTTCTTAGCTTTAAAGGAGTATTACGTTTTGATGGGTTAGCATACAGACAACATCGTTTGGTAAATCTACAGCACCGACGCTACAGTTTTCTGTTTTCTATCTCGCTCACACTAGCTTTATAATGTTAGCCGGCAAGATCTACGCTAACAAAAGACAAACAAATGAAACGTCTTCAGTTTGTAGTTTAAATACATGGAGGTTATGTTATATTGTTATATTGAATGCGTCATTATTATGTGCTTGAATATCCAACATGCAAAGAGTTATCAGAAATTTTACGTAAATTTTTATTATTATTTTTTTTTTTAAAATATGAATAAATCCTGACTAGCGACCACAACATTGTGAAAATTTCAGCACCTAAAGCGTAATATCACACATGCCTACTCTGTCATAAACGCATGACTTTCTCCTCGTCGGTGTTCGGGCATGGCTTAGCGTTCTTTTCTTACGTTTAGTTTTGGTGTATAATGTAGGTGATGTGTGCTGTGTACTGTATTTGTGCCTGTGTATATCTATTATTTTTCTCCATTTTTCCAAAAAGACGTTCTTGTAGATTTCATTTGGAATGAATTGAACTTGCAAGCTTTTTTTTTTTTTTTTTTCCTTTAAATGAGATTCTCTGCTACCGGTTCACGTATATCAGAAAAAGTTTTATCGGAATAGTTCAACCAAAAACGTCTTTACTTCGGATCGTCGCTAGTCGATCAGCCGGAAGAAAATGAGCTTTGCGATGTCATGGTTAACAAATAACGAAACATATGAAAGAAAATCACACACAATGTTACTCGAGTCACAGCTGATGTACAACTCTGTCTTAACAGCATAGGCCACGCCCCCTAAACTAGTCCGATTTTTGCATTTGATTGACATCAAGATACGACAGCTAGCCATGAATCTCTTCTTTTTTTTTTTTTTTTTAAATAGATATCGCCTGAAGTAATCATGTGACACTGTAGCTAGGCGTAGCTTCTCTTATTTGTTAGCAATTTCGCAAAACTAAGGAAACAACAGACTAGACGTTTCTTCAGACGTTTTTGGCTGAACTCGTTCAGAATTCACTCAGCTCTCAGGTTGGTCGCCATTCTGACATATCTGTGGAGGTTTTCAGGCATCCGGGTCATGTTCAAATCAATGCGACTGCACTTCCTGTATCGAAATATATTTTTCGTCATAAATAAACGAGTCTAACGGGAACTCTTCATACTACCATAACGAACAAGTCCGAGAGGATACGAGAATTGAAATAGTTCCATCCTTTGATGAGATTTCAGTCGTAGTCGAGATGCATTTAGTTTAGTTTAGTTTTGCTAACAGATTTATTTCCTATTTCCTAATTCACACTGTTGCTCTGATGTTCACACTTTTTTTATCCGCATCCATTACATTACAGTTCCACTGCAGACTTTATTTTTCTGGCTGTCCAAGATGGCCGCCTCGATAACATTTCATTATTCAGCATTTAGCTACACATTGAAGTTTTGTATTAAAAATAATGCTGAATTGTGGTTACAGTTTTGGTAGTTTTTGCATTAAGGTGCACCGCTAGACATCCTGAGCTACTTTCTGGAGTGTGTTTACACAGAATGTGAGCAGTGTTTAGAGATTTAATCCAGAATGCTTTAATTCATGACGATCCAAGGAGTAAACTGTATGTGTTCATTGATTTTAAATGATTTGCTTGTAGTCACAGGTTGATTTGAAGGTTTATAAGCATCTGTAAGGTTTTTGTTTGTTTATATCCAAAGGATTAAAAGCCACTTCCACTAGATGGCATCAGGTTTCCAAATCAAACTCAAATTCGAACATTTATACAGTTTCTCTTTCCATCTCCCTCGCCGTCGTCTTGACCGTCATCATGAACCCTGTCTTCGATCTAAATATCTCGACTTCCCGTTCATTTAAACGAACAAAACAATTCTTCACTAGGTTGGTAGCTGATCCACTAGATTGAATAAAAGGAGAGGTTTATTTTTATTATTCCTTTAAACCTCGAACACACACCTCTTCCCCTCTGTAGCTGCTTTAGAGAAGGAAGGTCTGGAAAAGACGGCCCGTGGAATAAATCCCGAAATCGTTCACTGCAGTTCCAAAGACATTTCCATTTCAGATGTGATGTGGTGATGTGAGTTTTGCTCTTTCTCTGATTTTTAGTCACTTTGCTGAGGACCAGTGGAAACATTATTATTATTATTATTATTATTATTATTATTATTATTATTATTATTATTGCTTTATTCCCTTAATGCTTGAGACCAAACCTTGTTAAGTGCAATGAACATGTTTCCTTGTTTTGTTTTTTTCCTCTCTCTATTTTCTATTTTCTTTCTCATTTTGGTGTTGATTTTTTTTTGAGTGCTGTGTACAACACTTCAAGAGACTCGAGAGAGAAAACTGTGCTACTCCATGTTCATACGGCTCTAATTCACCGGGTTTGAGTGTCTGTCCCTGCGTGGATTAATGGATTAAAAATTACCGAACACGCACACACACCCACACCCACACACACACATACACGGCTTTTGGCTTTTGTAAGAAACAAACCTCACTTTTGAACACACATACACTCACGACTGGCTTCCTGTCTGACTTCATATGACTTTAAACTGTGTGCAAAAACAAAACAAATATAGCACGGACGTTCCTCCATCGTTCATGCTTCCTGTTCCTTTATTTATTTATTCACACACACACACACACTGGAGCAGGGGTGTGCAAACTTTTATCATAGTAGAGGTCACAAGGCACTTGCTGTATTTAAGAGTAAGAACAGAGTTTTTATTTCTCACCACTGTATTTTATTTTAATTCCGAACAGCTTAGATACCAGATACCATTTTCACTCAACATTTAATCAACTGACACAGATATTTTTTTGTGTCAGTTCCCTCAGTTCCTTCCTTCCCATTAGTACTAATGGGGAAAAAACATACATTATGAAACAGGGAAAACTGGGGGGTGATTCGACCTTAGATCAGTTTTGCAACACTTCAAGACAGAAACAATTTTTAATAAGCTTTCTAAATACTGATTGCATGCAACATCCGTGTTTTATACAAGATATGAGAAGCTCGTGGATTTTTACAGGAAGTTCTAACAGCTGACAGGGAAAACGGCTGTCTAACTACTCTTTTCGACCGTGATGAGAAACATTTCAGAACAGATCAGGCATAACATTATGAGCAGTGAGAGGTGAAGTGAATAACACTGATGATCTCCTCATCATGGCACCTGTTAGTGGGTGGGATATATTAGGCAGCAAGTGAACATTTTGTCCTCAAAGTTGATGTGTTAGAAGCAGGACAAATGGGCAAGCGTAAGGATTTGAGCGAGTTTGACAAGGGCCAAATTGTGATGGCTAGACCACTGGATCAGAGCATCTCCAAACTGCAGCTCTTGTGGGGTGTTCCCGGTCTGCAGTGGTCAGTATCTATCAAATGGAGGCCCCACCTCGCAACTTACAGGACTTAAAGGATCTGCTGCTAACATCTTGGTGCCAGATACCACAGTACACCTTCAGGGATCTTGTGCAGGCCATGCCTCAACGGGTCAGGGCTGTTTCGGCAGCAAAAGGGGGACGGACACAATATTAGGCAGCTGGTCATAATGTTATGCCTGATCTGTGTACAACATACAGAAGAACAGGAAGTGGACAGTTGAAGAGCATCACTGAGATGTGTATGGTTTCTGCTGTTCCTGTAGCTCGTCCTTCTCAAGCTTTATTCAAATGCTCATCATAATTTCACAGATACTATTTTATTATTATTATTATTATTATTAAAAACTTCCTGTTGGCTGAAACGATGAGCATCGAAGCCTTTTCACCCCCACAGAACGGATGCTTGCTGGATTATTTCTTTTTGTCTGTGTAAACTTGAGAGTCTTGTGTGTGAAATTCTCAGGAAATCAGCAGTTTCTGAAATACTCAAACTGGCACCATGGTCAAAGTCACTGAGATCTCACACACACACACATATATACACACACACATATGCGTATACTGTGTGCTTAAAGCTTAAAAAAATATGTATAAATTTACTATGGGACTAAATAATTCTTCTCCACAGCGTCTCTGCGTTAAAAGGCTGCTTTCAATCTGGACGCTTTCATATCGTTCGCTTTACTCCTGAAACGAGAGAACAGTTATTAAACCTCTCGATTCATGACAAAAAAATGTTTGTAATAATCTTGCACACTTTTCGATTATTTAGCTATTAATTTTGGCACCCTGGCCTGATCCTCGAGCCAAAGTGACGGGATCAATTATTATTAATTAATTTATTTTTTTAATATATATGTTTCATTGTGTTATTGCATAAATATTTGCAGGAAAAAAAAAAGTTTGCTGCTGTTATCGTGTTTATTTCTTTTCACTTCAAAAAACAATAAAATGTGTTACTTGGACTGGGGGTGCCAAAACTTATGCACACAACTGTTCATTTTATTTGGATTTTTTATGACTTCATGAGTAACACAATTCTGGGTCATGTTATGTCAGGTATAACATGTATATGACTTTCAGTATATCTCCAACATAAACTATTTGGCTTGAAGTTAGCGTAAACGTTTTAAACTATCAAATGAGTATAAACTTAGAGAGATGTATATCTTAAATGCAGGACAGTCAGGAGACGTAATTTACCTTCGCTTTTCTCCCTGCGAAAGAAGGAAAAGAAGATTGTGTGAGACAAATCCTCTCTCAGTGCAAAAAAACAGAGTGACATGATGTTTGTTGGGGTATTTTTAGCTTATGTAAGACAGCGGTTCCTGTTAAACATTGCGACACTCACAGCTGCAGCACACATGAGTCGATATCACCGCCAGCAGGAGCAGGCCGAAGAGCACATAGCGCAGGATTGCCCAGGCGAAATGGATCGAATCTGTGGGAGAATCCAGAAATCCAAAATGTGTTCAGAAAACAAGCTACAGACTTCACTTAGAACTCCGAATGTTCGGGAAATCTCACTACATCTCTTCTCTGCCCTTCAAAATGCCCGCTAATGTGGAAGATCAGCTTCAAACCCGAGAAACTTCTGCGTCTATAAACTGGGAAATGTATTTAATCGTTTTCATTCTTACTTCTCTATTGCTTTTACTTTCATGTTCTTCTCAGAGCATTTCACTATAGCGTACGAAGTAGAATGTGAAAAATGAACAAACGTTTTACGAAGTAAAAAGCGAAAAAACAAACAAACAAAAACCCTCTAAATATTTTCACTATAGCCTAAAACCTAGAATTTAAATTTCGAATTTAAATGCTATAATCAAAATATTTTATTTTATTTAAATTAAATAAAATATTTTGATTATAGCATACAAATTAATATGTATAATTTTTAGAATGATAAAAATATTTAATGTTTATATATATCTATATTATATTTGTATCATATAAATATTTATTTTTTGATTATTATTTCGATCATTTGATAATATTTAATTTAATAGATATAAAATATAATTTCATATATATAATATAATTTAATAAATATAAAAAGATATTTATTATTTTCTTGTAAAAACGACATTTTTAAGGACAAAGTTCATTAAAAATCTATTAATTATCTAAATCTATTAATGATTAGTAATTTCATTCATTAATTAAAATGTCAGCATCAGTGGTTTGCACTAAAGTCTACAAATTGGAATAGCATTAGTTATTTAGTTAATTCGATAAAACTCAAATTTCTACAAAAGTGATTAATAATAATAATTAAAAAAATAAAAAAAAAAGTATAAAAATAATCACTTTTCAAAATATAAACCTGTTATTTTAAAAGTATTGTTTTCATTATAGCCTAAAAACAAACAAATTAAATAAATAGATAAATAAATAATAAAGTAATAAACTTAAAGTAATTAAATAAATCATTTAAATAAAAAGGAATGACCAGGTTTTACTGTAGCTTTGTGTTTAGTGTTTAAAAATGTGAAGAATTTATGAATTTAACTTTTTTCTATTTAACTTTTATCAAAATTTGACAAATTTGAATTAAAAAGATGTATACATTTTTTTTCCTTTTAATTATATCACAATCACAATAATTGCAATACATCTAATTACATGTTCCTGTGTGTCGTGAGTAAGTGAAGTAATATTATAAAGAAAAAACACACTTTACATTATTTGAAAAACGATAATTTAGGTGTTTACACACACATACAGACATATAGCACATTAACGATACTGTATTAGTTATTGCTTTCGGCTGCTCCCTGTTCGGGGTCGCCACAGCGGACCAACTGGTCCGCACAACAACTTGGCAAATGTTTTACACCGGATGCCCTTCCTGACGCAACCCTCCCATTTTTCCGGGCTTGGGACCGGCACTGCATCCAGTGGCTGGGGCATTGGCTGGGAATCGAACCCAGACCTTCCGCATGATAGGCAAGAAACCTACCACTGAGCCACCAATGCCTCTATTAACGATACTGTATAAACCTATTAAAACTGCCGTCTGTCTTCTTCACTGTTTACATCTTTATTCTGTGCTTTCAGACAAAAACGAGAGAAATCTACTTCACTCTTCTATCCTACTGTAAATTCTAGCAGTTTCTCTACTTTGATCTCTCACTGTAGTCTCAAAAGGAATTATGTTTTTAAGAATAACACCAAGGGTAACTTATTTGTAAGTTGTGGTTTGAATTTGTTTTATTATTATTTTGTCTTTTTCTTGATTAAAGTAAATCCCAAAAAATGAAAAATGCAGAATTAAACCATCTGATCTGATCAAATGTCATTTTCCTAGTTTTGCTTCACTTTGGGAGGGTTAACAATACAGAAATGATATATTAATATTGTTGTTTGTGTTTTAGAAAATCTTCTAGAAATAATCTTGGAAGTATGCTGCAGGAATTATAGTTTATTTATAATAAATAAATCTAAAGTAACAGTTTAAAGAGGCAAAAGTCAAGATATACTTTACATCTTTTAAAAATATTTATATAAAAATATTTATCATTTGCTGTGATTTTTAAAAATTAAAAATGTGATGTTAAGACTATTATTACTTTATTTCTTTATTTTTTTTTAAATAATTATCTAATCATTATTTTATTTAAGTAATTCACTAATTATTGATTTTGCTATTTCCAACTTTTTTTCTCAAATATAATATAATATAATATAATATAATATAATATAATATAATATAAAATAATATAAAATAATATAATATAATTTATTTATTTTTTATTTGGTTTTGGATGTTTTAATTGTTTAATATTTGATATTGGGATGGGTTTAATATTTTATTGAATGAATATAAGTATATTATTATATTATATAAGATTATTATTTAGTTTCTGGAAGGGTTTTAAAAACACTATAATAAACAAACTTAAGTCTTCTTAAACATCCCATGTTGTGTTATAATAGAATGGATTATAATGTTTGGAACATATCGGATATAACTGTTCATTTTTTACACTTTGGGACTTATTTAATTTATTACCTTCTTGTGAAACGTACCGTATATACTGTATATTTTCTTTTAGGAGACAGAAACGAAGTAAGATTTTATTTCTATTTAATAATCATCTGTGAATATGTCCTTACCTTGAGATGTGTAAAATACTGAATATTTAGATTATTGGATTGTTAATAAGACCGTAACGATAAACGAAAGTAGTGACCGACTCTGAGTGGACTCACAGTGGATCTCTTTCTCGGCCAGTTTGATGATGTTCTTGATGCCGTTTCTGTCGCCGCTGCTCGTGAGGCCACACCAGTAAACTCCATCCCCCTGAGATAGACTCTTCACGGACACAACGAAGGCGCTGTTGTTTTCCGTCACGCTCAGACGCCCTCCGTCCAACTCGTTGTTTCCTGACTGGAAGGAGAAACCCGTGCAGCAGTTGGGATTGTCCGTATCCATTTTACACCAAACTCTCTCCTGGTCTTTTCTGTTAGAACCGTAGGGACACTCCAGTTTCTGCTCAGCGTGACACTGGTACACGACTGAGGAGAAGAACAGAGCGTCAATTCAATCACAAAAAAATATCTAAATTGAGGATATACATTTTAATTTGACGATTTATCCTCAAAGAAGGTGAGGGGAGTCCCTGAGCTGATATGAGGAAGAAACCTTGAAAGGAGCCAGACTCATCCTCATCTGAGTGATTATAAATCATTTCCCTTCTGTATGCTCAAAAATACGTTCATTCTAATGAAGAACATGAAGACTCTCTTGTTGAAGTTCTCAGCTGTTCACGGATGAAGCAAAACTGCAAACCAAAGACATCTTCATGGCTACTATCCTTCTTCAACATGGACAGCGTGAAGATACGTGAGATTGCTGAGGGTCATCTTCAGGGGGTTTCCACACAATGAGACTCCAAGCAGAAGTGTTACGGTGCATGATGGTGAGGAGTTATTCGTTTTTATTGTGAGAACTCACTAAATGTGAAACGCTCAAATTCGCCACACTACTTTCTGCCTCTTCCATTTCTTCACATTTCCTTTCTTTTTATTCTAACTTCCTTCTTTTTTTTTCATCCTTCCCTTTTCTTCTGTTTCGCTTTCCAATTCCTTTCTTGTCTCCTTTTAAGTTTTAATTTAATTTCTAAAAAAAAAAAAAATCAGCTTATTTCTTTACCTATTTGTCTTCTTCCTTTTCTTTTCTTGCCCTCCCTTTTCTGTTTTCCTATTTCCCTTCAATCCATTTCAGTTCTTTTTACATTTTCCCTTCTTTCTTTCCTTCCTTCCTTCCTTCCTTCCTTCTTTCCTTTCTCCATTCCATTTTCCAGCATCTGTTCATTTTTTTTTTTTTAGACCCCCAACAAAAATCCATATATTGGCTGTATGCATCTGTTTGGATGTTGAAAAATAGATAGATAGATAGATAGATAGATAGATAGATAGATAGATAGATAGATAAATAGATAGATAGATAGATAGATAGATAGATAGATAGATAGATAGATAGATAGATAGATAGAAATGCAATAGTTCCAATGGGGGGAAAAATCAGCTTTTCACACATTTTCATAAATATTTTTTTTTTTTTACAATTATTAACTGTTTTTTACAGTTTAACACACACACACACACACACACACACACACACACACACACACACACACACACACACACACACACACACGCACGCACATACAAATGCACACACACTGTGGGTCTATTTCCACTTCCTCATCATGAATGCTAGCAGCCGGCCACTATGATTAAGGACATGACCACATCTGAAACAGAAACTCAGAACATTTTAAGCTCTATAACCTTTTAAAAATATATTTTCTGTTACGAATTCATGCTTACTTCTACAAATAAGGTTTAGTTTCTAAATACAGAGCGCACATACATTACATTTATTAACAAAACCAAAAAAAACCCCTCTACCCTCTACATTCCTGTTTCTATCATAAACATTTTACAAATAACTTCATTTCCTTGTCTTTTATTTGTATTTCCTTTTTTCAGTAATAATCCTGATGATGATAATTTTATTACTTTCAACAATAATGATTTTTAAATGATGTATTTATGTTTAGTACTCTTATTTTATTGATTTTTATTATTTTTTTACACTCTTTTTACAATCTTGTTTTCTTACCTGCAGAGATGAAGATCACTGTGGATGTGAACAGGAACATTTTCCTTGCCGGATAAAACACACACACACACACAAACACACGAAAGTTCTGCTCTTGGCTGAGCGCAATTAGGAAATGAACGTGAACAGGAAGTAACCACGGCCTTAAGACCTCGCAGTTTTTCTTCCTTTTTTTGCATAACTGCTATCGATGACCTGCTGCAGAGTTTCACTGCAAAAACACAACAAATCTTTTAGGAAGATAAGATATCGTGACCTTTTAACATACAGTAACGTTTTTGTGTGTGTGTGTGTGTGTGTGTGTGTGTTTTTAAACAATCTGATTCATTTTTTTAATTAAACTTTTTGTCTATTCAATATGTAATTGATTTCTAAAATGTATATTTAAATAATAATAATAATGTATTTAATATTATATAATTATATAATTTTATTATACAATTTATTTGTTACATTTATTAAGAGAAGAGAAGAGAGGAGAGAAGAGAAGAGAGGAGAGAAGAGGAGAGGAGAGGAGAGGAGAGGAGAGGAGAGGAGAGGAGAGGAAAGGAAAGGAAAGGAAAGGAAAGGAAAGGAAAGGAAAGGAGAAGGAAAGATGAGAGAAGAGAAGAGAAAATGAGAGAAAAGAAGAGAGGAGAGGAGAGGAAAGGAGAGGAGACCAGAGAAGAGAAGAGAAGAAAGGAAAGGAAAGGAAAGGAAAGGAGAAGGAAAGTTGAGAGAAGAGAAGAGAAAATGAGAGAAAAGAAGAGAGGAGAGGAGAGGAGAGGAGAGGAGAGGAGAGGAGAGGAGAGGAGACAAGAGAAGGGAAGGGAAGGGAAGGGAAGGGAAGAGAAGGGAAGGGAAGGGAAGGGAAGGGAAGGGAAGGGAAGGGAAGGGAAGGGAAGAGAAGAGAAGAGAAGAGAAGAGAAGAGAAGAGAAGAGAAGAGAAGAGAGGAGAGGAAAGTAAAGGAAAGGAGAAGGAAAGATGAGAGAAGAGAAGAGAAGAGAAGAGAAGAGAAGAGAAGAAAAGAAAGGAAAGGAAAGGAGAAGGAAAGATGAGAGAAGAGAAGAGAAAATGAGAGAAAAGAAGAGAGGAGAGGAGACCAGAGAAGAGAAGAGAAGAGAGGAGAGGAGAGGAAAGGAAAGGAGAAGGAAAGTTGAGAGAAGAGAAGAGAAAATGAGAGAAAAGAAGAGAGGAGAGGAGACCAGAGAAGAGAAGAGAAGAGAGGAAAGGAAAGGAAAGGAAAGGAAAGGAAAGGAAAGGAAAGTTGAGAGAAGAGAAGAGAAAATGAGAGAAAAGAAGAGAGGAGAGAAGAGAAGAGAAGAGAAGAGAAGAGAAGAGAAGAGAAGAGAAGAGAAGAAAGGAAAGGAAAGGAAAGGAGAAGGAAAGATGAGAGAAGAGAAAAGAAAATGAGAGAAAAGAAGAGAGGAGAGGAGACCAGAGAAGAGAAGAGAAGAGAGGAGAGGAGAGGAAAGGAAAGGAAAGGAAAGGAAAGGAGAAGGAAAGTTGAGAGAAGAGAAGAGAAAATGAGAGAAAAGAAGAGAGGAGAGGAGACCAGAGAAGAGAAGGGAAGGGAAAAGAAGAGAAGAGAAGAGAAGAGAAGAGAAGAGAAGAGAAGAGAAGAGAAGAGAAGAGAAGAGAGGAGAGGAGAGGAAAGGAAAGAAGAAGGAAAGATGAGATGTATATATATATATATATATATATACACATGTGAGGCAATTTCACAATAAAAGCTAAAAGACAGCCTGCAGCTTATAAGTTAAGTAGCCTTTTGTCACATATACATTACTGCACAGTGAAATTCTTTCCTTGCCCATCTTTGGAGGGTTGGGGGTCAGAGCATAGGGTCAGACATGATACAGCGCCCCCTGGAGCCTTGCAAAAGAGCCCAACATTGGCATCATGGCAGTGCTAGAGCTTGAACCCTGATCCTACAATCCACACCCCAGAGCCTGAACCACTTGAGCTACTTTTATTCACGTCAGATTTTCCAGTGAGTCGAAACCTTCATACACTTTGCCCTTTTGATCGCTTGAACCCGAATCAAGACGTCTTTTGCTTCAAGCTTTTGCTTAAGTGTTTCTACATAATCCTCATGATGCCACCACCACCATGCTTCTTCAGATTTCATTAAAAGCCATTCAAGGAGCCATGGTGTATGCTTTTCTTTGCATTCCTGCAAAAATTCAAATCTTTTATCACATTTTCATGAAGACAAATAAATAGATAATCTAACAATTTTAGGATACAATAATGTACAGTAAAACATCCCTACCTTTTTTCTAATTGTGTAAGATTTGGGTGTTTTTTTTTTCCCAATAAGTTTCTGAACAAATTCAGAATTTAGCATATTTTTTTTATCACTGTTGTACAAAATGCCGCTAAAAAGATAAATGATAAATTCAGTTACAGAATAAAACTACATTGTGGTGCACTATATGGTGTTATGGATATTAAAGTGATATTGAACTTACATAACGTCCACATTTTTACAATGTTCATTAGCAGGGTGAACTCGAATCGTTTTAAATATTCGTAGAATACTTTGTGGGAAGTTTCGGGTATAATGCAGACATTCACACTTGCTTACGCTGTCCATGATTGGTCCTGCAAACAGAAGACTTGTTTTAATTATTTATAAATGTTTCATAGTCTGAATGGTTATTCATTAAAAAAAAAAAAAAAAAAAAAAAATTAAATTTGTGTGGAGAGATTTGTGCCCTTCATATTGACAAGATTAGAATTTTGTAAACTCGCTGAATTTTTTTAAAATGGATTTTAAAGTAAATAAAATGCTGAATTTATCATTAAACATTTTCTAATAATGGGGGCATGGTGGCTTGGTGGTTAGCATGGTTGCCTCACACCTCAAAAGCAATCAAATTAATTTTTTAAAACTTCTCTGATTTGGACCAAAAAGTTGTGAAGTACATAAATTTAATCAGAGCTCTGAAGGTGATCTCTTACCAACAGAAATGAAGATCAGTGTGGATCTTAACAGGGACATTTTCCTCGCCGAATAAAACTCACACACACAAAAATAAAATGTTCTGCTCTTGGCTAAAAGCAATAAGGAAATAAACCTGTCAGGAAGTAGCATCTGCTTTTTATGCTTTTGTTCCTTCTTTAGCATTATCGTTATATATGATCTGCTGAGATTGGGGCATTGGTGGCTCAGTGATAGGTTTCTCGCCTATCATGCGGAAGGCCCGGGTTCGATTCCCAGCCAATGCCTCAACCCCAGCCACTGGATGCAGTGCCGGTCCCAAGCCCGGAAAAATGGGAGGGTTGCGTCAGGAAGGGCATCCGGCGTAAAACATTTGGGGGCACGGTGGCTTAGTGGTTAGCACGTTTGCCTCACACCTCCACCGTGTGTGTGGAGTTTGCATGTTCTCCCCGTGCCTTGGGGGTTTCCTCCAGGTGCTCTGGTTTCCTCCCCCAGTCCAAAGACATGCATTGTAGGTTGATTGGCATCTCTAAATTGTCTGTAGTGTGTGATTGTGTGAGTGAATGAGAGTGTGTGTGTGCCCTGCGATGGGTTGGCACTCCGTCCAGGGTGTATCCTGCCTTGATGCCCAATGACACCTGAGATAGGCACAGGCTCCCCGTGACCGGAGTGTAGTTCGGATAAGCGGCAGACAATGAATGAATGATCTGCTGAGCAAGAGATCTTAGCAAGAGATTATTTTCTGCCAAACTTTTTTCTAAATGGTTCCATGGGAAGAAGAATGCCAACAGCGCTTTATGATTACAGAAGTCAGAGCCACAGGGCTGGAGTCATTCAGAGATCTGGACCTCTTAGGAACAGGGACAATGTCAGTCTTCTTGAAGCGTGTGGGAATCACAGACAGTTTTAGGGCGAGATTGAAGATATGTGTGAAAACCTCCGCTAACTGGTTGACCCATGCTTTGAGGACATGACGACAGCGTCGGGCGTTATGACAGGTTTATAGTTAAAGCTCTAATGAAATCAGAAATACTCATGTTTTGTTCAACACACTGAGGACTGCTTGACCTGATCGTTTAATTATTTATATTTTAACTATCTAGTGTCACCTAAATGAGGATGGGTCCCCTTTTGGGTCTCTAGTGTGTTTCTTCACGTTTTGCCTTACTTTTTAGGAACACGTTTAAAATGAATAAAACATTTATATCCAAATTTCTAGAAAACAGCTTTGTGACAATTGTTAAACGTCCATATAAATGAAATGAAATTGAATTAAATTAAGACTCCTTCCCTGGGTTCTCCACATGGCCATCTGGGTTTTCTCTGGATTCTCCAGGTTTCCGTTTACTGTCCAAAAAAGTCAGTAGATAGACATTTTGGCCAGTTTTGTGAGTGAGTGTGTGCATGGATGGAGTGGAGTGCCATCCAGGGTCAAGGAGCTTAAACGTTATAGGAGTTGTTGTTTCCCAGCCTGTCTTTTTGTCTCTCTTGAAATAATTCAATACATATAATACATATAATCTTCTTTCCTGAAGACTCTTCAATGTTGGAAAACATTTCTTTACAAAGCAGGGTTTTCCACCATTGCTTTTCCGGCAAGTTCTGAAACCAGGGAGGCTGAAGTAAATATTCGTTAATATAAATCCACACGAATAATTCTAATCATATAATCTTCCCCGTCATTGGCTTTGAGCTTTGTTTGCTTATTATAAGATCTTAATTTTTTTTGTAAAATTTTTAAAAAAAATATTGACGAAGAAAACCGAATAATCATTATAAACATAGTCGACTTTTATTCTGAAAAAACGTTAAGCTTCTATCTGATTGGTTTATTCCATTGTCCAATAGGAAGCAGTGTTATTAGTCGGTCACCCGGTTGCTGTTGTTATCGATGTTGCACGTGTGAACGAGCTGAAGAAAATAGTTACAAAATGGTAAGATAAATCATTTAGATTAAAAAAATTACTTAACATTCACGATG
>JAUCMX010000021.1:16877082-17014582 GCA_033459395.1 Hemibagrus guttatus | reverse complement strand
AAGAAAACAAAGCACATCAACGATTATACATGTTTTTAGTCCATTTATTTAGAATAGCCGCTAGGTTCTTGTGTACAAAGTTACTATGGAAACGATGCCAGAGCTGCTGTTGTAGAAGTACACTATATTTCCAAACGTTTTGGGACACCCCTCCAAATCACTGAATTCATGTGTTGTTTTTCAGGGGTTGGGCTCGGCCCCTTAGGTCCAGTGAAAAGTTCTAAGACATTTTGGACAATTTCATGCTCCCAACTTTGTGGGAACAGTTTGGGGATGACCCCTTCCTGTTCCAACATGACTGCACACCAGTGCACAAGTGACATGGCTGAGTGAGTTTGGTGTGGAGGAACTCGACTGGCCTGCACAGAGTCCTGACCTCAACCCCATAGAACACCTTTGGGATGAATTAGAGTGGAGACTGCAAGCCAGGCCTTCTCGTCCAACATCAGTGCCTGACCTCACAAATGCACTTCTAGAGGAACGGTCAGAAATTTCCATAAACACACTCCTAAACCTTGTGGAAAGCCATCCCAGAAGAGATGAAGCTGTTATAACTGCAAAGGGCGGGACAACTCCATATTACATTCATGTGCATGTAAAGGCAGATGTCCCAGGTTTAGAATGGCTCACCGTCTCCGCTCTAATTCATCCCAAAGGTGTTCTGTCAGGTTGAGGTCAGGACTCAGGAGGCAGGAAGTTCCTCCACACCAAACTCACTCATCCATGTCTTTATGGACCTTGCTTTGTGCACTGGTGTGCAGTCATGTTGGAACAGGAAGGGGTCATCCCCAAACTGTTCCCACAGAGTTGGGAGCATGAAATTGTCCAAAATGTCTTGGTATGCTGAAGCATTAAGAGTTCCTTTCACTGGATCTAAGGGGCCAAGCCCCAGGTTGGTTCCCGTGTACAAAGTTACCACAGAAATGATGCCAGAGCTGCTGTTATAGAAGTAAATCAGTATTTTCTGACCAATCATATTCAAGCATTCAACAGCGCTGTGGTATAATGCGAAGAAAAACATGCATCCTTTTCGAGCATAATTAAGTCAGATCCTCTAAAGAGGCACAATCTTTAATCCGTTTTCCAGAAAAAATGGCAGATTTCTAATCCTGATGTTGTTTTAAGCACACAATGTGATAATGTGCAACAAAGCAACCTGCATCTCAGTCTTTTTTTTTTTTTTGTCAAATTTCTTTTTACCCCTTTGAATTGCCTCCATAATTCACAAATGCTGCTCGCCCGGTCAAACTGAGCAATCGGGCAGAAGGGCCTTAGTAAGAGATGAAGTGACCAAGAACCTCATGGTCACTCTGACTGAGCTCCAGAGATCTTGTGTGGAGATGGGATAAATTTCCAGAAGGACAATCATCACTGCAGCCCTTCACAGATCTGAGCTTTATGAAGTTTTTTTTTTTGTCTGATTTTTTTCTACTGCTTTGAATCGAATCTTTGTTTTTAAGGCGCACAATTTACAGACCTGGGGGCACGGTGGCTTGGTGGTTAGCACGTTTGCCTCACACCTCCAGGGTTGGGGGTTCGATTCCCGCCTCCGCCATGTGTGTGTGGAGTTTGCATGTTCTCCCCGTGCCTCGGGGGTTTCCTCCGGGTGCTCCGGTTTCCTCCCCCAGTCCAAAGACATGCATTGTAGGTTGATTGGCATCTCTAAATCGTCCGTAGTGTGTGATTGTGTGAGTGAATGAGAGTGTGTGTGTGTGTTCTCCCCGTGACCCGAGTGTAGATCGGATAAGCGGTAGACAATGAATGAATGAATTTACAGACCTCATGTTCTCTAAGTAGATGGACAGCTAGCACAAAGCATACAAGGATTTGTCGCTTTCTTTATTTGTTTAGAGTAACTGTTCATGTTGTGGAACGTCTGTGAAACAATTGTGCTCTTGTTCCCACTTATTTTATAGCAGATATAAACATTAATTCAGTTATCATCCTTTCTTTTCCCCCCTCTTTCTTTCTTGAAGTTAATAAGATCTAAAACGCAGCATTGTGATGCTTTGATATCTGGACAGTTTGATTAGCTTCACTTTCTCTCAGGCATAAACATGATTTGGCCAAACAGAGAACTGTCTTTCTTCTTCAAAAGTTTCATATCCGTTAGATGTATTACATAGGAATAAAAAAATTGAGCTTTTAACTACCCCCCCCCCCCCCCGCAGCACTGTAGCACCTCCTGGTGGTCAACATGTGCATTACATTTTTTAAAATCTCATGGCCTTCATTTCTTTATGTTTAAAAATTACTCAAAAAAAATATTAGCAACAAGCTCCTAATCAATACACAAAATAACATTCTACATATGCTGTATCTCTATCATTGAGCATTTGAAGGCTTCAGCATGGAGGAGTTGGTGTTAAATCTATAATGAACTCAGATGTTGAGCTAATTTCTGAGTTGCTCCAGAGCTCCTTTATAATCACACTCTCTGGTGTTTATAATAATTCATAATCACACTCTGGTGTCACCCGAATCAGGATGAGGTTCCTTTTGAGTCTGGTTCCTCTCAAGGTTTCTCCTCATCACAGTCATCTCAGGCTTGCTCATAAGGGGTAAATACAAATAAATTTAAATCTAAGTCTAAAATTACATGTCCTTTGTTAAAAGCGCTATACAAATAAAATTGAATTGAATTCAGACACTCTGGGAATTACTAATGTAAACGGAAGGTGCTGATGTTTGTAGACGCAACTTATTTTCTATCCAAGAAGCTTGTCACCAAATATTCATGATGCGACGTATTTAGGTTGGATCTAAGATTTGTGTGGTTGTATATTTAAAGCTCAATGGGGTTTTTTCCCCCCTCTTACAGGTGTCCAGCATCCTCAAGTACCTGTTTCCGGTTCCCAAAGATGACAGCAGGCGTGTTATTACATTTGCAAATCAAGATGATTTCATCTCCTTCAGGTAGCTAAACTCAGTCTTTTACTATTGAGCCGTTGTGGGATCATTCGCTTTAGTGTCAGTTTGCGTAGCCTGCGTAATTTGAATAAATCTAATATTTGGAGGTAAGCACCACAGGCACCCTGATGTACAGTATGTTTTGCTATTTTTAGGGGGCCAAGCACCAAAAATGTGTAGACACTTTCCTGGAATTGACTTTGTCCCTGACGAATTTAACCGAAAAATCACCAAACAGAAACTGATGCATTTACTCTGCAGTTGATGCAATTTTATATACTGACCCCAATCTTGGGAAGGTTACTGGAAACAGGAAGTAATGCAGTAATCTTATCCATGGGTTGACATTTCACCCCAAATCCCCAAACGCTGATGGCTCTTGGTCTGTCTCTGTCATTAAGGAGCTGGGCCAGAAAGTGCTTGGCCCCCTTAATCGCTGCTCTCAGCTATATTTCAGTTCATAGATGTGAATTCTAAAATCTGACTAAAAATACACATTTTTTCCCCCCTTATCATGACTCTTTCAACATAAAAATGCATTTCCGTTGCTGTGTGTGTTACAGGCATCACGTTTACAAGAAAACCGACCACAAGAACATCGAGCTGACAGAAGTTGGACCCCGGTTTGAAATGAAACGTAAGTGACGTGTTAATTGGCCACGGATTGAAGTACAGTGATTTCCGTCATGCTGATCTTCTAGTGCTTTTTAAGATGTTTTTCAGGCCACTCGAATCCAACTAAGATCCAGCTAACTCATTTCCAGAAAATTCTCTTGTATGTTTTTAATGCTCGCAGACCCATGTTACATTTTTAAAATGTATTTTATTTTGTATTAGTTTGACAATATTGATGCAATGATATAAAATCAACAGGTCTATACACGTAAATCTACCGTGTAAGGACTAAATTAGCCACGATTCAGGGCTCATGACCAGCTTCTCATACATTACAACACCGAACAGAGACACACATAGCAATGACTTCGGAGGTTTTGTCTTTTGCGTCCCGTCCGCAGTGTACATGATCAAGCTGGGCACTCTGGAGAACGAGAGCACGGCGGAGGTGGAGTGGCGTCATCATGCCTACACGCGCACCGCCAAAAAGAGGAAGACGTTAAGCGTGGAGTAAACACGCGACGCTCCGGATGGTGAAAAAAAGACTGTGTGGGTTCATCGCATTGCTTTTCACCAAATTATCTCAGTGACATCTGTGTAGAGGAGGAGGAGAGTGCTTAAGGTTTATTTTTTACTACAGAAAATGACACATTTATTGCTTTCTGTGGACAGAATGTGTACATATACTGTACGTACAGACTTTCCATCGAAATCTAAACCAGGGATTTCGAATTTTCCATGCCAGGATGTGTATGGAGTGTAAGATACTCAATACTTTAGTATTTATTCATGACTTTGAGGTTTCTCTAAATATTAGAGGTGAAAAAAGTGAGGCACAAACGAGGGCTTTGTCGCCGCCGTGCTGAGCTGTTGAGTCCTTTAAATAATGAATAAAACACTTCCCGTTGTTTTTAAATAGGAAAGTTGATTATTTTCCAATAACAGCACATCTCAAAAGGAGTTTTTCCTGTTATACCATAGCAGTTCTTCATCTTTGTAGCTTATATGTATAATGTTGTGGAGCTTCCACAAAACAAGTCATTCCCTCATCAGACCAGTGTCTCTCTCTCTCTTTGACTAAAAACACAGCTTGTAAATTTACACAGAAATCAGAAAACTTTACATCTTGAAGACTTTTCCATTTTTTTTGACTATTACAACGCTGGAAACTCCTGCCATACATTTTTTTAAACATCATCTTAGAGAACATCTTGCCTTCTGAGCAATCAGAACAACATCACTGTGGTATAAAGATCATAATGAATTAATTAATAGTAAACTGTTTCATAAATCTGTTCATTTGGATTTGGTTATTTCATATTGGTCACTTTGTACATGTGTGCTACAATAAAAGAAAAAAAAAACATGCAGTGAAATTTTGTCTCTTTGTTTTCTTCACCAGAATTGATTTCTTTTACATTTTATCAGTATTTGTAAAAATTTAGTAGTAATTAAAAAAATGCAAAAGGTTTTGTGTTTCAATTCCAACTCCACACACTTTTCATGTACACTATGCTATATTGCCAAACGTTTTGGGACGTCTGCCTTTACATGCACATGAATGTAATACGGAGTTGTCCCGCTCTTTGCAGCTATAACAGCTTCAAATCTTCTGGGAAGGCTTTCCACAAGGTTTAGGAGAGTGTTTATGGGAATTTTTGACCGTTCCTCTGAATCAGAATCAGAAAAGTTTTTATTGCCAGGTACAGCAAAGGGTTCGCGAAGAGCACTTTACAGTACTAGGAATTTGTCTTGGTGTCAGGTGCAAACATATAAACAGATCAAATTTTAAAATAATAAAATAAACTATAATAAATTAAATAAAGCTGTTAACAGCAAGTGACTTACGTGTTGCAATTTACCATGTAAAAGTGTAAGTGAAATTGAAGGAGACTGTCCAAACATATATACAGATAAAATATGTACACAATTGAGAATGATAATAAATATGTACACAGAAGTTTGAATGTACATGAAAAGAAGAGCAATTTAGAATGTAAAGTTTGAGTGAGAGGGACCGAAAGAGTTCATTTCCAGGATGAGAGGGGTCGGCTGTGATCTTGGCTGCACGTCTCCGGGATCTGGAGACGTACAGCTCTTGGAGAGATGGGAGCCTGCGGCCAATCACCTTTTCAGCTGAGTGGATGACACGCTGCAGTTTGGCCTTGTCTCTGGCTGTAGCTCCAGCAAACCAGACCGTGATGGAGGATGTGATAGATTCGATGATGGCAATGTAGAAGTTAACCAACATCTTCACAGGGAGGAGTATACATCCTCTGCTGAGCCTTCCTGGTGAGAGACCTGATGTTCTGCTCCCACTTGAGCTCCTTGGTGATGGTGGTGGCTAGGAAACGGAAGGACTCAACAGATGACACCGGAGAGTCACAGACGATGACCGGGGGGAGGGGGGCTGGGTCCTTCCTGAAGTCCACTATCATCTCCACTGTCTTTAGGTATTTGAGCTCCAGGTTGTTCATGCTGCACCATGACACCAGACGATCCATCTCACCCCTGTAGTTTGACAGACTGGTGACCAGATGTGCAGCCGTTGGTATAAAGGGAGAATAGCAGAGGAGAAAGGACACAGCCTTGGGGGGATCCAGTGCTGATGTGCTGGAGGTCAGAGACATGCGTTCCCAGCCTCACGAACTGCCGTCTGTCTGTCAGGAAGTCCGTGATCCAACTGCACATGGAGTCAGGCACATTCAGCTGGAAGAGCCTGTCTCTGAGCAGAGCTGGGACGATCGTATTAAAAGCTGGGACGATCGTACTCCAGAAGCGCATTTGTGAGGTCATGCACTGATGTTGGACGTTCTAATTCATCCCAAAGGTGTTCTATGGGGTTGAGGTCAGGACTCTGTGCAGGCCAGTCAAGTTCCTCCACATCAAATTCACTCAGCCATGTCACTTGTGCACTGCTGTGCAGTCATGTTGGAACAGGAAGGGGTCATCCCCAAACTGTTCCCACAAAGTTGGGAGCATGAAATTGTCCAAAATGTCTTGGTATGCTGAAGCATTAAGAGTTCCTTTCGCTGGAACTAATAGGCCGAGCCCAACCCCTGAAAACAAGACAAATATTCAATGATTTGGAGGGGTGTCCCAAAACTTTTGGTAATATAGCGTATTTAGGCTTTTATTTTGAAACGCACCTCACAACCTCTTCCGCATCTAAAATCCAGTGGACGCGACCACGCATGCGCAGTGCCAACCCGGAAGTGCGAGCAGGTCGTATAGTAACTTATTCACCAGTCATTGATGTGTGTATGTTGTTGACTTTAGAGAATCATGCAGTGTGTGCGGATGTTGTGCGCGTCTCACAGATGTGTCCTGAACATCTGCAGCGCCTTGGCGTCATGTACATCGCCTGGAAGAACGCTTTATTTAGTCAGAAAAGACGTTGTTTGTTTTAAAAGGGTGAAACCGCTCCTTAGCCTGAACTTGAGACGGATTTTGTGTTCATGTTCATCAGTAAGAAAGTGCTGGAGTTGCGGTTCATCTGCTCAGCTGTTCTTCTGCTCCTCATGTAACACTATACAGCCTCCTCATGAAAAAGCTACTTATTTTGAGATTTTAAACTGGTAAGTTTAATGTAATGGAAATAAATTACAATTAAATCCAGCTTGACATGACTATAACTGACTCCAATAACTCAAATGCCTCTCCCTGATTAAAATGAGAAATTACATGGATTAAAATCTATCTATCTATCTATCTATCTATCTATCTATCTATCTATCTATCTATCTATCTATCTATCTATCTATCTATCTGTCTAACTGTCTGTCTAACTGTCTGTCTAACTGTCTGTCTGTCTTACAAACTATGTAGAGCAGACCTTGCATGTTAAAAATACCAATATTGGCACCATTTTAAAAGTAAATAATAATTTCAAAATATTTCATTATTTGATTGGATTATATGATTTGATTATTTTCTATTATCTTCATTTTTTTTTATCTTGAACAGTAGTGACATTTTCCTGATACCTCAAGCTGAGCCTATGTAATGCATACAGTGTATGTATGTGTATATATATTTTTTCAACTTTAGTGACCAGATGTTTGCTTTGGACACTCAGAAGCTTCAGGGAAAATACATAGAGCTGCAGAGATCTCTGCATCCTGACAAATTCAGCCAGAAATCACAGGTACAGAGCTTTCCACATGGCACTGACCCTGAGGTAGAGAGAGAGAGAGCCCTCTGCTGCCACTCTGGGGAATTGCAATTCAATAATTTAGTGTTATAATTTTTTTAAGCACATCTTTGCTGTTTTTTGTCGTTTTTTTGAAGTTACATTTATAGACACAGTGATTGCTTTAATAGTAACATCTTACTAATGGTAGATTAGGTTCTCAGAAGTCTGAACTCTTCATGATAGGATTCTACAAAATGTTAGACACATTCCTTGGAGACTCAGGTCTGTGGAAAAAGGTTTACATTCACTAAGACAGCGATTTTATCTCTGTAAGTCTCCAGTCGCTGTACTATAAAGTCACCAGTAGACGTTCCTACTACTGGTTGCCATGCTAACAACGTTTTGTCAGCGTGTGATGCAGCTAGCGCACCCATTTGGTTTTCTTGCGGCTAAAATGAAACATTCTAGAGGAAGATTGTGGCGTTTGTGTATGAAACTCATCAGCGTATAACTGCGTCACATTATATCCTCCTGACTACCAGGAAAAAATAAATGTCCCAAATGCTTGTTTTTTTTTTAAACTTTCCCAATTGTTTGGAAGGTAATGATAATACTAAAGACATTTTTGGTCTCATTTGAAAGTGCTAAACGTCCTCTTTAGAGCACACAAGGAGTTGGCTCAGTAGTATGCAGGGTGTAGAAGATATTAAGGTTGACAAATGTCCTCTACAGAAGACAAATTTGAACTGTGGGTAGTCAGGAGGATATGACACGAGACGAAGGAGAAGCAGTGTGTGCTCTTTGTGAAGGATCACATACTCTATACTCTACTGTCTTCACTCCTATTGATAGTTGCTCCACCCAGTCGCTTCTTATTCGCTTCTCATTCACTGGACACACCCAAATCTAGTTGTTGTTGATCATGTCACCAGAAGTCACCAGCCGTCATTGAAAATGAATGATCTCTGGCCGCTTTGTCGCTGTATGTGTGAACGTAGCATTAGAAGCCATTATATGGCTGTAAATGGATTCACATCACCAGCAGTGATACTCAGGCCTTGGCATTTAAATGTTTCAGAATTGGTACAAGTGTAAACAGCTCAAGAAGACCCTATTCAATGTGTTACATCACCTTCACAAGCCTAAATCTGCATGTCGCATCAGAAATCAAGCTGATCCTCCTCAAAAAAAACCCCTGCGCAACCTGAAGCCTTAGATTCCTCTTCTTATCTGAAAATGTTGTGCAATTTGAGATGCTTTTCAGCTCAACACGGAGGCAAAGAGTGTTTATTTCAGTCCCTATCAGTTTAAACTTTCAGTCTGTCTATCCTCCTCCTCAACAAAGGCATTCCTCACTGTGGAACTTGTCTTTCAAACCATTCTGAACGTCTTGCACATGGACCTAATGCCACTTTCCAATGAAATCTGATTCCTGCTGATAGCATTCCCACAGCCATTGAGGTTTATAACCCTGCCCCCTAGTTTGACAGACAGCTAAGATCCTCCTACTGTTTCTAAAAAAACTAAACGCTCATGGCTTTCCAAAGTTTTTAACATGTTTTTTTACATGAGCAGTGAACGCAGCTCAGTAATCACGTATTCAAAAAACGTTATACATAAACGTTGATTCTGAAGAGTTTCCCAAACCGCCGACAGCTGAAACGGTTCCTCGCTGGTTCTCACTCATTTCCCTGCCGTTATTCTTCCAGACACTCGTCTCTCGCCTCGTCCCTGCTCCAGAGAGATCCGCCTAAGTCCCGTCCCCTCTGTCGTTACCCAAACGCAGAGACACCTGAGAACAACGGAGAAAGAATCCAATTATCGACGTGGCCGAGGACTTGATTGGATTGGAGTGATTGGAGAGAGCATCTGTGAGCCTGGGGATTGTTCTGAGCCAGTGTGATAGTTGTGAATGACTAGCTGTGAGCAAAATGTGAGAGTTTTAGATTACTCCAAGTTTGTGAACTTACAAAAGAGCAATTTCCTTTCAACACCTCGTCTTCTCTGGCTAAGCTATTTTTAACCGGTGTGCGCGTCAGATTTTTTGGAACACAATGAGATTTCATTAATTTAAATGATTTTTTTTTGTGTGTCTCTTTGTTCCAGACAGAACAGAGATATTCTGAAGAGCAATCAGCTTTGATAAACAAAGCCTACAGGACTCTACAGAAACCTCTTACACGGAGCGTTTACATGGTAAGAAAAGCTTTTTGTAGATATTTGTGAAATCTCAAAGTAGCTTCCTGTAATGTGACGCTGAGGCAAGAAAGCTTTCCATAAAAAAACCCCAAAAAAACGTTTGTTTGAGAGTTCATCACCAGTAATGTTTATTTTTATGTCTTTAGCTTGTCATATTCTTAGCATAAAATAATGTTTTAATTATTTTAGGGATTTGTTCTTTTTTCCCCTGCTGCTGCTGCCAAGGGCACAGTTCCAGTGTTTGTACATTTTCACAGCCCCCTTGTGATCGTGCATGAATTTGTTTTACGTACAAAATTAGGCACTTTAGGCACTACTTTAAGAAACACAGTCTAATGCAATTATAATGTGAACCTTACAAGCTGCCTAAACACAGTAATGTGGCAGTACATACTAGTAGATACTGCTTACGATTCAGTATCTGCTGCATACGATTCAGTACCCGCTGCATACGATTCAGTATATGCTGCATACGATTCAGTATCTGCTGCATACGATTCAGTACCCGCTGCATACGATTCAGTATCTGCTGCATACGATTCAGTATCTGCTGCATACGATTCAGTATCTGCTGCATACGATTCAGTATCTGCTGCATACGATTCAGTACCTGCTGCATACGATTCAGTACCTGCTGCATACGATTCAGTATCTGCTGCATACGATTCAGTATCTGCTGCATACGATTCAGTACCCGCTGCTTACGATTCAGTATCTGCTGCATACGATTCAGTATCTGCTGCATACGATTCAGTACCTGCTGCATACGATTCAGTATCTGCTGCATACGATTCAGTATCTGCTGCATACGATTCAGTATCTGCTGCATACGATTCAGTACCTGCTGCATACGATTCAGTATCTGCTGCATACGATTCAGTACCCGCTGCTTACGATTCAGTACCTGCTGCATACGATTCAGTACCTGCTGCATACGATTCAGTATCTGCTGCATACGATTCAGTATCTGCTGCATACGATTCAGTATCTGCTGTACACGATTCAGTAGCTGCTCTATACGATTCAGTTCCCTCTTGCCTACGGTTCAGTACCTGTTGTGTTCGGTTCAGTACCTGCTGCTTTCTTTTCGGTCCCTGCTGCGTTCGATTCAGTACCTGCTGCTTTCGATTCAGTACCTGCTGTGTTCGATTCATTATGTAACTGCTGCGCTTGATTCAGTACCTGTTGTGTTCAATTCAGTACCTGCTGTGTTCGATTCATTATGTACTGCAGTCGATTCATTATGTAACTGCTGTGTTCGATTCAGTAGCAACTGGGTTTGATTCAATACTTGCTACATAAGATTCAGCACCTGCTGCATATGATTCAGTTCCCTCTTGCCTACAATTCTTTACCTGCTACATACGATTCAGCAGCAGTACCTGCTCTGTACAATTCAGTACCTGCTACGTATGATTCGTTACCTGTTACATATGATTCTTTGCCTGCTTTATATGATTCAGTACATGCTACATACGATTCAGTTCCCTCTTGCCTACAATCAGTACCTGCTGCATTTGATTCAGTAAATAATGCATATGATTTCAATAATTTCTGCATACAATTCAGGACCTACTGCGTTCGATTCATTAAATAATGCATACCATTCAGTACTACTACATATGATTCAGTAGTAGCAGTGAAAGAGCTGTAACCATAGTAACCATACCACGTTAATATAAAGTTTGCGATTTGCAGCTGCGCTGCTGTTATAGAAATCTGACCAATCAGATATGAGAACTCGTCATCGCTGTGGTATAAGAAACAGTTACTGGTCTTGATGACGACGATGATGATGATGATGATGATTCGCAGTTGCAGTTGCGAGGAGTCGAACTGGATGAAGGCACAGACTCTGCAGCAGATCCAGCTTTGCTGTTAAAGGTCATGGAGGTCAACGAGAAGCTGGCAGAGACTCAGAGCCTCGACGAGGTCAACGCTGTAGGCCAGGAAGTGCAAGGTGAGCACTGCTACACAGAGTGATTTAAAAAAAAAAAAAAAAAAAAAAAAAAAAGAGCTGGTTAACATCTCTACACCCACACGTAGGCCTTGTTTATTTGACTTCTCGTGTACGCTTTATAGAAGTGCTCAAGGCTATGTTTTTATTTTCACTCTTTTTTTTTTTCTATCTTTAGCGATTTGGATATTTATTTCTGCCTAGCGTGCTCTTTTAAAAAAAAAAATTGACAGGATTAAAAATAAATAAATAAATAAAAAACAACCTTGCGCTGTGGCATTCCCTTCTCCATTCGTTTAAAAAAACGAGGGCACTGGAAATACACGTGATCTTTTCTTTTCTTCTCCAGTGACCCTGAAAAATCTGACTGAACAGATGAATACGTCGCTACACAAAGGTATCCTCCTAATTTTCCTCTTCACTTCCTGTAAATTTGAGATCGGTCGATACACACGGCTAAGGTTGCACTAAAACGAGGGAGCATGTTTCCTTGACTTGTGGGAGAAAAGTGTTTTTAAAAAATTTTTTTTAAAATTTCTTTATTATATCCTAACCCCAATTTTCTCAGGAGACCTGCAGTCAGCCAGAGAGATCCTGGCCCAAATGAAATACTTTGCAAATCTGGAAGAGAAAGTAAAGGAGAAACTGAGGGAGAACATGTGAGGTATTGGAGAAGGACAGACCGATGCCTCCTCTGCTTCTGTGTTGCAGTTTAATCTTTAATAATCTACTTGAACATGTAAAAGATAAATATCTTGTAAATTAAAGTCTATTTTTAATCAGTCTGGTCATTTTGTGCTGTTTTGGAGGGAAACCGTGGGGAGAATTAGGATTCAAACATTACAACTATTCCTGGCCAAAAGGGTTAAATCTGCCTCGAAGATTGAAAATTTCACTTACTAACAGAATCAAACAACTAGTTAACAACTTTAACAGTGCTAATCACATCCAAATTAGTGGTGTAACCGAATATATTATTCCACCGTATGTGCACGGAATGGACACAGATATGAATACATATGAAATATTATTTGTTTAGAAAATTTCACAGGACACAACAGCAACAAAAAAAAATCAAGTAAACAGGAGGATTTTACTTTCATGCTGTCAGATTTCGACTCAGTATGTACTGCAGTTGATTCAGTATGTAACTGCTGTGTTCGATTCCGTACGTACTACAGTCGATTCAGTATGTCAGTGCTGCAATCGATTCAGTACCAACTGGGTTTGATTCAATACTTACTACATAAGATTCAGTACCTGCTGCATATGATTCAGTTCCCTCTTACAAACAATTCTTTACCTGCCACATACGAGTCATTATCTACTTCAATTCATTATCTACTTCATTATCTGTTCAATCATTTTCTGCATGTGATTCAGCGCCCACTGCAGTCCTTTAGTTCCCTCTTGCCTACGGTTCAGTAATGGCTACAGCTGATTCATTACCTGCTACGTATAATTCATTACCTGCTACACAGGATTCTGTAACTGCTACATATGATGCAGTACCTGCTACATATGATTCAGTACCTGTTACATATGATTCAGTACCTGCTACATATGATTCATTACCTGCTGGTACCTGTTACATATGATTCAGTAACTGCTACTTATGATTCATTACCTGCTGGTACCTGTTACATATGATTCAGTAACTGCTACATATGATTCATTACCTGCTAGTACCTGTTACATATGATTCAGTACCTGCTACATATGATTCATTACCTGCTAGTACCTGTTACATATGATTCAGTACCTGCTACATATGATTCATTACCTGCTAGTACCTGTTACATATGATTCATTACCTGCTACATATGATTCATTAACTGCTACATATGATTCAGTAACTGCTACATATGAAATTTCAATATAATGGATACAGACATGAAAACATATGTAATATTGTTTGTTTGTTTTGTTAGAAAATTTCACAGGACACACACACACACAAAAAATCAAGCAAGCAGAAGGATTTTACTTTCATGCTGTCAGATATGAAGCATGTGGGATAAATAATCAAAGACTACGTAAACAAATAACATGAACCTGAATCACTGATGGCATGGTGGCTTAGGATTATTTGTGTACACGCCTCCGCCGTGAGTGTGGAGTTTGCATGTTCTCCCCGTGCCTCGGTGGTTTCCTCCGGGTGCTCCGGTTTCCTCCCTCAATCCAGAGACATGCATGATAGGTTGATTGGCATCTCTAAATTGTCCGTAGTGTGTGATTGTGTGAGTGAATGAGAGTGTGTGTGTACCCTGTGATGGGTTGGCACTCTGTCCAGGGTGTATCCTGCCTTGATGCCCAAGGACGCCTGAGATAGGCACAGGCTCCCCGTGACCCGAGAATAGATCGGATAAGCGGTAGACAATGAATGAATGAATGAATCACTGATGTGTTTACAGAGTCAGTTTGTTCATCCTTAGTAACTGCCTGGTCAGGGGAATGGTGGTTTAAGGTTGATTTGTAGTTTTACTTATTTTATTTCTCTTTTCAAAATAGAATCAACTTTGAAAATATTGTGAGCAGGCACAAAAAAACAAAACAGAGAGAGCGGGATTAAAGCAAAACAAAAACAAAACATACCCCTGTGTACATCTCACTGGAGCAGTGTAGCCACACCCACTTAGTCCACACCCACTTTGGGTATAAATTCAAATACAGTTTAGGTTTTGTTGCTCCAAATAGAGATTAGCTAGACTTTAATCTTGTATTAGACTTGTATCCTGCCTTGATGCCCAATGACGCCTGAGATAGGCACAGGCTCCCCGTGGCGCAAGAATAGATTGGATAAGCTGCAGACAATGAATGAATGAATTATTAAGTGCTAGTTCCTTATGTTATGTTATGTTAGGTATGTTAGGTATTAGGTATGTTATAAACAGTTATAAATGACTATTCTCTCTTTCGCGCGCCCTCACGCTCCCTTCAAAATTCCCAAGAAACCGGAAGTGGTAACCTTTTCAGCGCTGACATTCAATACACCTTCTACAAAATGTTACACAATCCCCTAACAAAATCTTTACCACACCAATCATCTGGTTTTCTTCGCAGATTGTTTCTAAATTGTATGCCGCACCATCACCGCACAAGTCCCTGTGAATGAGCCGTTGCTATGGAAACAATAAGCTCATTAATGTTAATCCAATGTAAAGATAGGGCCACTCTCCATAGCTGTACACAAATAATCCCATTCTGACCAATCAGAATCGAGAATTTCAGCATTTATATCAAGTACTTATAAACTACACACGATATATATTGAATTTGACGTATTGAAGTTCCCACAAACGTAACCCTTTAAAAATAAAAAGACATCTTTGACTTAAGGTTTTCGGCTTGACTGCTTCCAAAGTACCGGCTGTGATTAATGCGTCTTATTAGACTGTAATGTGAACTGATTCATTAGGCTGTAATTGGAGCAAGTTTCTGCTCGATTGTGTCATTACTCCGGACACACAGTAAAACATCGCACTCTTATTAGATACAGCCTCAGCGAAATTGTTTTATTGCACCGGTTTGTAGCGTCGCTTAGGGTGGGGGATAAACTAAATTATGTAGAAATCCACTTAGCAATTCAAAGATTTATGATTGTGTGTGTGTGTGTGTGTGTGTGTGTGTGTGGGGGAGAGAGAGAGAAACATGAGTGTGTATGTGTTTGAATACCTCAGTCAGTCTGTAGAGGGAACCCTGTCACATGAAAATGACGCAGTGAGCCTTTGTTTACATACAGCATGTTTTTTCCCCCTCTCAAAACATAAAACGTGATTATATAAAGCCACAATTAAATTTCAGGTTCCACAGTAAAATGATTTATTTCTTCTCAATTTCGTCACACTCTTCTGTCGCGTGTCTCTGCATGTAGTAAGCTGTCAGACAGCATTTACTTTAAATCGTTAATTGAAATCTTAATTACTATCCTAATCAACAAGCAAGAAGCGAAACAAACATCTGAGGATACAGGAAAAGACTGAGATCTCTGAGATCCCAACAGGATGGGGGTGAAGCCGGCGGCGTGGCTTGGCGTCTTTCCTGCGGTAACAGGCCTCGCCTGATGTTTATTAAGCTCAGAATGTCTGCGTCACGTAGCAGAGTTTTCCTTCACCGAGACCCCATTTCCTTAATGCATGCAGATTGGCTGGGAATTAAACGTCGCCCACCCACGGCAGTAAAGAAACACTGAGGGAGAAAGAAAGAAAGAGAGAGAGAGAGAGAGAGAGAGAGGCATGTGGCCTATTTATTATTCAAGCTGTAATCTGGAAATGTGTACCACGCTCCCAAATTAATGAGAAAATGTAACTGACCAATTCCAGAGCCGCCGCTTTGCTCTACCGGCTCTTTGAAATTGAGTTTGAAAAAGAGAGAGAGAGAAAAAGAAAGAGAAAGAGAGTCTGTCAGCTGCAACATAGGAGGAGAGAAACTGAAGAAAACCAGCTTTAAAGAAAAACAGTGCCTCGAAGAGAAATTGACTTGGACGGCACACAGGAGTGCACCGAGAAGGAGCCCGTGTTTGTTTTAGCTTCTCACTCCGACTCAGACGAAGAGCTGATAAACATGCAGGAAGCTTTATTGTCTATCACAACATGATAGAAATGTACCAAAACAGACAGACAAAAAATATATATAAAAAAAAAAAAATGTGGTGAGATAATAAACAGAGATGCTGATACACTGTAAAAAACGATTTGCTGACACAACTTGACTTATTCAAGTCATCTTGTTGCATTGATTCAGTTAAGTTTAGCAAACATTAGGTGTTAAGTTCACTCAACTTATACGTAGTTGTTGAAATAACTTGCAGTAAATTGAGCCAACGTACTGTATCAATTAATGAGCATTTAAAATTTTTAGTTAAGTCAACTGAAAAACATTGGTTGAACTTAATTTTTCATGTTTTCACAACCATGAACCAAGTCTAAATGACTTACAATAGTCATTTTTCCTCAACATAACCATTTCATTTTACTGGACTTCATTGCTTTTACAAGTAGTTCTGGATATCTAGCTGGAACAGATTTTTTATGAAATCAACACAACTGCAAATTTGAAACTCAGCATTTATTTAAAGTTTCATGAATTTTCGAGCATGTTTAGGCCCTCAAAAATCAGATTAAGTTCAGATAACAATAATAATAATAATAATAATAATAATAATAATAAAAAACAACAGCAAAAACAATATGGTCCTTGCACCATTGGTGCTCACACCCTAATGAAGAATTCACAATAAGCAGTGTTAAACTTTACATTAAAGTTGCTTTCGGCTGCTCCCTGTTCGGGGTCGCCACAGCGGACCAACTAGTCCGCACAACAACTTGGCAAATGTTTAACGCCAGATGCCCTTCCTGACGCAACCCTCCCATTTTTCCGGGCTTGGGACCGGCACTGCATCCAGTGGCTGGGGTTGAGGCATTGGCTGGAATCGAACCCAGGCCTGCCGCATGATAGGCGAGTAACCTAACCACTGAGCCACCAATGCCTTGTTAAACTTTACATTAAACTGTTCAAAAATTGTCTTCAATTCCAAATCGTAGAAACATGACAAGGAAAGAGGAAGCAGTACAAGGTAAAAAAAAAATTCAAGAATACCAATGTTCCACTTAAAACAATGAGATCTAAAACAACATTACTGTTAAACTTTAAACCAGTACGACAGTCGCAAGAAGGAAAAAAGATTTATCGCAGCAACTTGGTCTTCAAAGAGTGAACTCTTGCGGTGCAAGAGTCTGACCCAACTCCAATAAACAGGCGCTGTATCACTTCAAAAGTGAATTTTAGTTCTTTTGGTTAGTCAAGGTTTAATGCATACACCATGCCCATCAGGTAAAGAAAAGTCCAATCACCACACCCTTGATCACATTCTCTTCACAGTCACTGGGCTTTATAGAATGTAAACAAAACAAGGTACTATTACTTAAAAGCAATTACACAAATATAGTCCTCAGTCCCCTTTCTAAGGTTTCAGCTTACCTCGCATATCTTCAGGGAAAAAATTCTCTCACATGTACCATAGCAGGCCCAGCAATGCTGCTGTCCTCATCCTTTGGTTTGTTGTCTGTAAAATGTAGAATGGTTAAAGTACCAGCTATGTTTGTGCAATCCTTTTTTTTTTTTTTTTTTTTTAAATTTTTTATCCTTTCTCCCCATCCCTCTGTCTTTTATGCTTTTTAGAAAAAAAATTCTAAAAACATTTGCAAATTTGCACATTTACACTTGTATACTTTTGTTGGAAATAAAATCAGTGTTGTGGTGCAACAGTTGTTTGTTACCTTTTTGTTCAGTGGATGTAACACACTAGGGGGGCACAGTGGCTTGGTGGTTAGCACGTTTGCCTTATACCTCCAGGGTTGAGGGTTCGATTCCTGCCTCCAGTGTGTGTGTGTGTGTGTGTGTGTGTGTGGAGTTTGCATGTTCTCCCTGTGCCTTGGGGGTTTCCTCTGGGTACTCTGGTTTCCTCCCCCAGTCCAAAGACATGCATTGTAGGTTGATTGGCATCTCTAAATTGTCTGTAGTGTGTGTGTGCCCTGCAATGGGTTGGCACTCCGTCCAGGGTGTATCCTGCCTTGATGCCCAATGACACCTGAGATCCCCGTGAGCCGAAAATAGATTGGATAAGCGGTAGACAATGAATGATTTTAACACACTAATGCCATTTAAATCAGGGCTGTCTTATCCTGCTTCTGGGGGGCCAATAATGTATTGCAGAGTTTAACTCCATCCTGGTTCAACACACTTGCCTGGAAGTTTGTAGTGATCCTGAACACCTTGATTAGCTGGTTTAGGTGTGTTTAATTGGCTTTGAATCTAAACTCTGCAGGATCTTGGCTTCCCAGAAGCAGGATTGGGTAGCCCTGCCTTAAATTCATTGGGGTTGTAACAACACTTTTTAAAGGATTTAAAAGGATAGGTTACCAAAGATGATGTCATTTACTCACCAATAGTCTAAACACATGCAAAAATATTCATATCTTCATTCCATACAATAAAAATGAAGAGTGGCTAGGCTGTTAAGCTCTATAAAGAACAAGTCAACACTATAAAAAACTGCAGTAAAAGTAGTGGAATACTCATGTTGCCTATTTTAAAAGCTTTTTGAAGATAACTATGTGTAATGAACTGATCATATAAGTTTTACTATGACATAATACAACATCAAACCTCATTAGTTCTTGTGTCATGACATTTGATCAAAAGACTTGCAAGAACCGATGATGTCTGATATTTATCTAGTCGCTAATACAATCAAACATTATTGTAAACAAAGACTAAAAATGTTACGTTTTCATCATACAAAGAGCTTGTATGATTTCAGAAGGCTTGGAATATGACACATCGTATAGCTTACTTTTTAGACGCTTACTCTGTGGTCACTGTGTGAAAAGATTTCACTATCACTAGTTTTATGATCCATAGAAGGAAAAAGGTCAGAGATTGGGACAAACATGAAAGTGAGTAAATGATCAATTGTCATTTTGGGGAGAGAAAGACTGCTTTAAAATAAATTGACTCACATCCTTATCAAGGCTCTCCAGTATTGAAGTCATTTCTGGAATGTCCTCATAATGCTTTGACCTGAATAACGGTATCAGCTTTGAGAGATGACCATCTAGGCCTTCAGAAAAGGACTTGCTCAGGTCTTTTGACACGAGCCTGGTGAATTCTTTGCTGATCCATAAAAACAAAAATACATTTACAAATTTAACAAAGATGCCAGGGTCTCAGAGACAGTCTACAACAGTACTAAATTAAAACATGATGCAGGATGTTAAAACATTTTCATTTCACTCAACATGACAGAACAGGTCATATAATCTTTTCATAGATTTTCTAATAAATTCAAAGCCACAGAAACAAATCAACACAATTTACCTGTCTCTCTGTGAAAAGTGCTGGCCATCGGACTTTCATTTGTGACACTGGTGGCTCCTCCTCAACGACTTCTTTTCTTCTCAAAGAAAACGTGCTGCTCATAGCAGAATCAACAAAGGTGATGTCTGGAGTCCTCTTCCTCATCTCCACAGCTATTTGCTCTCTTTCCTTATGTAGACTTTCCTGGTCTTTGCCCTGAAGTAGATCTGGAAGAAAATTTGTTTCACACCGTCTAGGTTTCTTAACTTTGTTTCGCTTTCCTCTTGTCTCCCCAAGACCTCTCTTTTCAGAATTCACTTTCAGTTCCTGACAGCCTGCATCTCTCAGCTTTTGTCTGTAGTTGCCCATCTTAAACTTCAAACTAATTTTCCACCCATACCATCCAGATGTGGAGCTTGGCTCTTTGAGACAGGGGTGTTTTTCAATTAAGGCAGCCGCTACACTGCCAATCTCTTCATTCCCAGGATAAGCTTTGTATGAGTATATAGTTTCTGCAAGTTTCTCAAGAATTTCAATCTTCATGTCTCTGGGAATTGACAGAAGTGTTCCATTCTTTCGAAATGCCTCATTACCTTGTCTTAGCCTCAGCTCCACATCATATGTAAAAACAGGGATGGGAAAGGCAGTTGGACATGTCTGCGAACAGGCGGCAGATGGCTCTGAATGGATGTTAGATGAAGAAGTTGATGGAGATGACGATTCACTTAAAATTAGAGTGTCTAAATTGGAGTCTGACAATGTATCTGGAAAAGGGGTGAAAAGGATTTTCAGTGTCGCCTTGTCTTTGGGCAGATCAGCTACAGATGTAAGGTTACAGAAATCGTGGAAGTCTTCATCTTCATATTGAAGGTCAAAAGGGTCTATCAGCTGGAGCCTGCTTTTAAGTTCCAACTTCACGTTCAGGGCTTGAATCACCAGGAATGCTGGTTTGATACAAGTCGAAAATCTTTAAAAGTGCTGTGGCGATGATCCCTACTTTTATGAGCACGGAAAGTGCTGTACACACTGGTCTGGTAACTACAGTCTTGAAAGGGGCACCTCACTGGCTCTCTCTTTTTAATGTGTGTTTTAAGATGTGCAAAATACTGTGAAACACTGCAAGCCAGGTCACAGTTCACATTTGATGTTGCTTTAAGAAATTTTAAGGAGGCTTGAACATACTGACTATGGTCGCAAGTTAAATGCTTCTTAAGAGACAGTTCACTCCTAAATGTGCATACACAATCTTTATAGATGCATGGCAGTGGACAGTGACTTGCCTGATGGCAGTGTTTCAGCTTGTAGTGCGTGATTAGGGCACGCTGGTTGGGCGAGGAAAAACTACAAATTTTGCAGCACCACCTCATTGATATGGAGTTGTGCTTCCACTCTTCTTGCACGGTGTACTGATCCTGCAAATAAAAAACAAAAAAGTCAAACTCCAGCCAAGTACACATACACGTTACATCTTGCTTCCCAAATACAATAAGGGAAAAAGTATAAACACTATTTCTATGGCTGGGTGATACATTGAATATTATAGTGAAGACGTTGCTGGCAATATAAAATTAAGCATCGCTGTAAATATTGCTTTTATTAGGTGAAAATTCATTCATTCCACACACACGGCGGAGGCGGGAATCAAACCCCCCAACTCTGGAGGGATGAGGCCAACGTGCTAACCACCAAGCCACCGTGCCTCACATTAGGTGAAAATGTTTTCTGAAGACATGAAATTCTGAATTTCATGATTCTTCAGGGCTTCACAGTTAACACAAATAACAAAAGTTTAATGATGTGATTATTAAACTACAAAAAGTTGTGGCGTTACATTAATACAAGATCAGCACGCTTAGTTAGCTATACAAGTTAGCTATACAAAAGACACACCGTTTGCACGTGCTCGAAAACATTCATATGGTATGTAATTTGAAAGAATAACGACTGAGTGTTTAAGAAACGTCAATCAAGCATTTTTATAATATAACAACAAATTAGACCTAAATGTTGTTGCAACCATGTATAAATAAAACTGCATATTTCTCATATTAAACGCAAATATGGACTAGCGGTGGTGCTTCAGATATTACTGGTGTTTTTACGATAAAAACTAGCGATAATGAGATTCGATTAAGAACACGCTAAAAAGTCACTTATATGTACTCTGTTTTATCTGTTTATCAACATTAACTTACAATATTCAAAGACGACTTGTCTTTCTGCTCGCGTCTCGACAGCAGCTCGGTGTCTAACGAGCAAACTTTTAGTGATTGCCTGTTCTTTCGGACAGTTCGTTTCAATGAAACGATAAAAAAAAAAACGGTAAGCGCTACCGAACAAGCTTAAATTAACATTAAAGAAAGCACAAATCACGGTATACTTACTTATTTAATTATTTGCTCCTTCGTCTTTCCTTGCCTGATCAACAACTTCTCGTGCAGAAAATGGCGGATGGCGCGTCTGTCTCAACTTCGTTAAAATAGAACGTCATCATGACGTAGGGTTTTTGGCACATGCGCATTACACATAAAGTTGATAGAACCTATGTTGTGTCGTTATATGAACAGGTTATTTAAAGTTTTCCATTTCCCATCAAGTTGAAGTTGTTATAACTCATCCTATTGTGTAGTGATACACTGCAAGTTGACAGGACATGATTTTAGTTGTCCATCTGACTAAATCTCAGTGTACATTTTTTTCTGACGCTTGGCATTAATACTTTCAGGGATTATTAAAATTATGTACATAACTCCAAGTTTGGTCTATTAGAGCATTAAAAAAAGAAATCTTTAATTTGGTACAAGAACATAACATTAGCATAGGTCCAGCAGTTGGTGATGTTTTCATGGCTGCTTGAGGAGACCGCATTTCATTCCAGAGCTCCAGCAACAGTCACCGTAATTGGCGGCGGTGAAGTTTCAAAGCAGGAGATAACAGGTGCTTGTCAGGGGAACGCATCCTTCACAAACCCGGAGACGTGATAACGACAATGACGCTTTTTTCCCTCTGTGAGGTGTGTTCTTATATAAAGATGTTTTCCTCTGCTTTTTAAAGATTCATGAAATTTTCTTGACACACATATTGAGGGAACGGGGACGCTCTCTGCTTTTTTTTGTACGTGATGTTCCTTCTGTAGGTGTCTGTCTCGCTGTGCCACTTTTTTGGCGATATGAAGACGACAAGAGGGATTCTGGGAAGGATTCAGCAACAAGATTCTTCTCGAGGCCGCAGCAGGGGTTTTATGAATCCAAAACTTCAGTCATCTTCAATGTCTTTAGCTTTAAAAAGTGATTCAGAACAAGGTCTAATTAGGACTCATTAGTCAGTCAGGGTTGGTATTTATTCCCAGTTTTAAAGGCGTTCTGCACTGAAAACTTATACAAACCTCATTTTCCTGTCTTATTTCACAAATTTATTATAAATAATTTGAAATCAAACTGCATCTACTCACCTGAGCTGCAATACGAATCAGTACCTGAGGCCAGTGAAACGAATAGCCTGTAAAATCGAACCACGACAGGACGACAGAGAACGTAGCATCTACAGGAAAGGTATGAAAATCTGGAAACGTGACAGGAAACACCTCATCCTGTGTGCATGTGAAAACCCCCGGGAACGTAGTTCCTGATTTTAATTAAAGATTGGCAGAGCGTCAAGCTGCTGGCGCATCAGCGGGATCAGAAAGAATATCAATGGATATGATGTTCTTTTGAATCCGTAGGAGGGAAGAAGGGAGGGGAAAAAAACGCACTATGAAAGAAATTAAAGAAATCTCCAGCCTCTGGTTACGTTTCTGGGACTTGACGAGTTGAAAATGAAAAGCTTTTCTCTAAAGACAAGGAGGATAATAAGTGTATCCTGTGCCATTCTCTCCTCGGTTGTCTTATTACCTTTTGGATGCAAAACGTTCGTTCAGCATTAAGGGGACGTTTTCTTGGAAAATTAAAGCCTTTAATTCAATTTGCTGCGATTGATTCTTTCTCAATGCAAATCCCTCCCTTTGCAAAATCTCTTCTTTCATCGCAGACACTTTCGCTGTTCTGGCTCTTCAGACAGCGGGTTTAGGATTTTCACCCAATCCTGTCTCTAACTTTAATGCCATGCATTTTGATGTGATTTTGCAGATGTTTACATAAGAGGTTCAGGCTTCACAAAAGTTAAAATAGTTAAAATCCTAGATGCTGTTTTTTTATGGCTTGAAAGATTCTTTGGTGATCTGGGACTTTCTTAACCCGAACGTAAATATTTCATACTCTGATGCAATTTTAAAAGACTATAAAAACAGGGACATCACAGTCAACATCACAAACTTGGCAACTTTTATACATTCTGGTGAATAAAGTTGAATTCTTTGAATGGATTAGATATCAGACACTCCTCGGTGCAGAAACAAAAGTCCAAGGGGTGGAGTCCGACCCAATCCTATCCAGCTCAGCTCTTCCCACCGGGGCGAAGTAAAAAAAAGTTCCAAGCACGGAGACTACACAGATTATTTTAGGTTGAATAAGTGTTTGTGTTTGGTGTTGTACTGTAGAACATCTCAAGGTGTTCCACAAGGTTCAGTTCTAGGCCACTTTCTGTTTGTACCACTGTGATTTAAAATTCTCGATTTTGATTGGTCAGAAGGTGTAGACTAATTTTCCATATTGAATGCAAGGATTTCTGTAATATACTATAAAATAATTAACTTAGGGTCTGTAACTCCACCTCTTTTGCCATTAATTGTTAATAATAATAGCAGAACCCCAAATTTTTTATTTCCTTACTTATATGTATATGTACTGTGTATATAGTAGTTGCTTTCAGCTGCTCCCTGTTCGGGGTCGCCACAGCAGACTGGTCCGCACAACAACTTGGCACAGGTTTTACGCCGGATGCCCTTCCTGCCGCAACCCTCCCATTTTTTTCCGGGCTTGGGACCGGCACTGCATCCAGTGGCTGGGGTTGAGGCATTGGCTGGAATCGAACCCGGGCCTTTCGCATGATAGGCGAGAAACCTACCACTGAGCCATCAATGCCTCCATGTACTGTGTATATATATATATATATTATTACTTTTGTTTCTGGATGGGTCAGGACTGTTTTGGCAGCAAAAGGGGGACACACAATATTAGGCAGGTGGTCATAAAGTTATGCCTGATCTGTGTGTATATATATACATGCATACATTTTGCTTTGTGGCATGGTGCATTATCTTGCTGAAAGAGGCCACAGCCTTCAGGGAGTACCGTTTCCTTGGAAGGGTGTACCTGCTTTGAGACAATGTCCATTGTTAAAAAATACAGTATTTTTTTTTTTTTTTTTACAAATAAACAAATAAAATTTAATTGAATGGTCTGCAACAATGCTTAGGTAGGTGGATGGCCACGTGGATGGCAGGACCCAAGGTTTCCCAGCAGGACATTGCCCAAAGCATGATACTGCCTCCTTCTTCCCATAGTGCATCCAGGTGCCATGTGTTCCACAGATAAGCAACACACACATCCACGTGATGTAAAAGAAAATGTGATTCATCAGAAGACAAACTTCCTATTTTGTCTGCTACTCTAAGTAGCTTGTTATGATTGTTGTAGCTCAAATCCAGATCTAATTTTCTCAAATATTCTCTATTTTCTCTAATAATTTGTGTTGATATTTTTATTCTTCAGCGATTTTCTATATTAAACTGATCAAAAATACTTAAACCTTTTTGATGCAAAGCAACATTAAAATTAAAATGTGCCCTCTAAAATAACTAAATAAACTAAAATCAGTTGATGTTATAATTTGTGGTGTGTATTGTATGGAAAACGGTTGTTACGCTTACGGTTGTCCTGCCCTAGGGATAAAGTACAGGAAGAAACCAAAGCAAACAGGATGCTGGTTAAACAGAAGACTGTTTTTAATCACAATGTTAATGATTCATCTTTGACAAGAGTTCTGGTCATACAGCAGTGTCACATGAGCTACACACACACACACACACACACACACACACACAGGGCAGGTGCACTTGCCCTCTAGGATATGTCCTATGTAGCATTCTGGTGTTTATTATCCAGGATTCAGGTGCAGGTCACGATGCTCTTATGAAAAGCAATTATGTTTAGTAATTACTCAGGGGTCTGGGTTAATAATTCATTTCGGGAGTGAGCGGTTGAGCCATGAGCTGCACGGTGACTCGTGCACACTGAGCCATGATCAGGTTAGCCAACGTTATCAAGCAAGCGTTGCTCATTACCTGCTGTCAGTTAAAGCACAGACGCTAATTAAAGTATTAAGTGGCCGTAAGATACTGAAGAATAGGTTCGGTAAATGACAAAAACGTGGCGGTGCAAGGTGACTCAGAGGACGAGCGACAAGTGAGAGAGAGAGAGAGAGAGAGAGAGAGAGGCAGTCAACGTATAGACTTTAATTGTTAAGATTCAAAAGATCAGATATGGAAGTAGATAAATTTCATAGAATTTAATTAAATACACAACCAGCACTTCTCATTCAATGTAATTCTTTTTTTATTTCCGTGGTCAGTTTCATAAAGTGTAAAAAATCAATATCAATACAAATAATCAATGCACTTGCTATAATTGCATTAACACATGACGCTCCACGTTAACTGATTACATGTGTTGATATCATGTTTTCTGTGAGGACATGCTTATCTTTTTTGGAAGGAGTCTCCAGCGTCAGTGCTGTTTGAGTGGAACAAAAGATAAACAAACAAACAAGGCTCCTGAAAAAGTGTCTACTTTGCTACACCGAATCTGTATTGTTATGATTCGAAGGTTTGAAATGACCTTCATTACAAGTTTTGATCAATTTTTTCCCACGGTTTACCTCCCAATTTGCTCGCTAGCCATTTCCAGCACACACGTTGTATCTTTTTAATTGTAGGGGGAAAGGAAGATGAAGGCTATGAAATGCTTCATCGAGCAGAATGCTTCCATTTGATGCAGGTTTTCTGTAAAAGGAGATGCTTTACTTAACAGTTATGGAAGGAGTCTTCAGTGTCAGGGCTTCATAACAGTCAGAGGTGAAGCTGTAAATAATGCTTCTTGAGATGGTACAACTACATATAACAGCAATACAGACACACAACAGTGAATAGTGAACAGCGCTACAGGAAATGAGTCAGCATTTTTGCCATTCCGGTTCCTTCGTCCTGAGTCAGTGGATTTTTTTAATGAGTTTTTGGTTAAATGTCTGAAATAAGGTCGGTAGTGTCTGTAATACAAACTCAAGATATTTTCACCTTTTATTCCATGACAAAATAAATCAGCAATACGCCACTCGTGATTTTTTAGAAACTTTTACGTGTCTTGAAAAAGGAGGACATGATGTGAACAAGTGGCTAAACAGGACTACAGAGGACGTCAGTTGTTGGAGACGTCAAACGTCATCATCATGCCGAACTGGAAAACTCATCTACTACAACCTGGTTGTGTTTATACCAAAAAACACACTCTTACACACTTCCAACTCCAACTTTTCATTTATTAAGGTTAATCCACAGCACGTGCAGAGTGTGTGTGTTATTAGAGAATGTCATGATTTTAAATAAAGAGTGAAAGAGTGAAGCTTAGTGGTGGCGATGTTCATGAAGTCATGTGACTGTGATTGACAGGTGAAAAAGACGAGGACACAGCTCCCACCCAGAGCACGCCCATATATGGTGTTGTGCCACTCCAGAACCCTAATGAAACATAATATGTAAATTTATTGAATGAAGTTCACCCCAGAAGAAAGGAATATATTCAATGTGTCATGTATAGAGGATAATCCAAATATTTTTTCATCTTCCAAGCTTCACATGATTGTTTTCCACTCTGTTTTGAAACATTCATCCTGCTAAAAACCCAACCCGAGCCTGCACCGTGTGCTTCAGACAGAAACATTTGATTTTGAACGTACAATAAAAAAAGAAGTGTGGCCTCTGACAGGATAATGATGCTCCTGCCTTGATGTCCGTCTCACCTGGTTCAGCATCGCCGCAGCCCTTCAGACGGTCCCTGTTTCCATGACAACATATCCTTGGCCTGCCTGCAACATCGCCGACGCCATAATAACAAAAAAAAAAGGTTGATTATGGATTTTGTAGTCAGCTGGGCTTTGTTGATTTTGCTCGCCTATTTTGAACCGATGGCGCTGAACAAGAATGCAGACTCAATGGATGCGATGGGCTTTTATTTATTTACTCATTTATTTATTTATTTTTATTAAATACTTTCTGTTTGTGTTTCTGTTCATAGTTTGATGTCAAAACTACAACTGGGAAATGAATCAAATTTGCTTTTCTTTTTGAATAATGTGTCACTATTTGACTGCCCGTGTATTTTTATTTCTCACTCCCTTCTATTTATCTTTGGCTTGCTCTACTTTTCTTTTTCGGTCTCCCGTGAACACACACCAGCACAGAATACGAACATATCAAAGCTTCTTATTGTGTTAAGGCCTCTGCTTGGGATTGAGCTGATGTATTACAGGTCACAGAGCTGAGCAGATGATAGGAGAGAAAGAGAGGAAGAAAAAAAAAAAACCTTTGGATTTTCTACGGCTCCGTCGCAGTTATTGCATCTGACAGGAAGCTGCCCACATAACTCAATCCTGTCAGCGCCCAGACCGAAGGCCCTGCAGACGTCTGAGCCGCCATTGACCTGTGTTGTCTAGGGCTGGTGGCTTATGAAAAGGTACAACTGCAACCTGAAGGCATGGATTGCCTGCTTCATTGTTTTTTTCTTTCCTTGTTTTATTTCTTTCTTTCTTTCGTTTCTCTCTCTCTCTCTCTCTCTCTCTCTCTCTCTCTCTCTCTCTCTCTCTCTCTCTCTCTCTCTCTCTCTCTCTCTCTCTCTCTCTCTCTCATACTCCTCACATATTGCTCTGTCTATAAGAGAAACTAGGATTGAAACTATGAAATGTTTTTCAAACTGAGTCCCAAAAAACGTCTTTCTTTGATACGCATATTGTTGCATGTCTCAGCTACATTTCCATATGACATACTGGCAGGACTGAGATTTTATTCCATATTAGCAACTTAATCAGTCCCTCAGGGAATTTTGTCATTATGTCAAATTTGCATGTTTTTTTGTGATTTTTTTGTGTAAAACTGCCCAAACTGCAAGCACAGGATTCTTTCTATAAAAGCTGTAATCATGTTCCACATGTTAATGGAAGAAGGATTTGTCTGAATGCGTGAACAACACATTTTGGCCCAAAATCTGAGGAAATTGCACGATCTTCCAAATATCATAGAGTTTGCTTGATTTTGCGTTCTTTCTTCTTGAAAACTGTGAAATCCTGTAGAGATTGATTATTTATCAGTTATGAGTCTAGCTGCATTTACATTTCTACTGGCTTTTTTTCATTTTGTCTGTGAAATATGATCTGGTTAGTGTTTAATAATGATTAAAAATGGTCTATTTCAAAAGATATGCGAGAGAGAAAAAAGATGTATAGACACTTTTAGTATCCAAGAACTCGTTTTCCTAAGCCAAAAAAAAAACACGTGTATGTTCACAGACGGGGGCACGGTGGCTTGGTGATTAGCACGTTTGCCTCACACCTCCAGGGATGGGGGTTCGATTCCCACCTCCGCCGTGTGTGTGGAGTTTGCATGTTCTCTCCGTGCCTCAGGGGTTTCCTCCGGGTACTCTGGTTTCCTCCCCTGGTCCAAAGACATGCATTGTAGGTTGATTGGCATCTCTAAATTATCTGTAGTGTGAGTGAATGAGAGTGTGAATGAGAGTGTGTGTGAGTGTGTGTGTGCCCTGCGATGGGTTGGCACTCCATCCAGGGTGTATCCTGCCTTGATGCCCAATGACACCTGAGATAGGCACAGGCTCCCCGTGACCCGAGAATAGATCGGATAAGCGGTAGACAATGAATGAATGTTCACAGACTTTGGCTACTAGGTTCGTTCTCTCTTACATTAGCTAGTTGATTTTAAATAAAGTATTAGCATGATATCTAGGTAAAGTATACTTGTCTGTATTTGTCAGTATTTTCTCATCTAGCTAGCATTTCCTGACTTTTCCTGCTAGGAAAAAACTCCTTGAGCTTTCTATTTCTGTTGTTTTTTTTATGGTTTTTCAAAATTGTAGATTTTTGAAAGGAAGCTTGTAGATTGTAGTTCTTCCTCTTGTTTATCTGAAGGTACAGTTTGCAGTCTGCTTCACTTTGAGCATCATCATTAATTGTAAATGACATCCAGATTGATTTTTTTTTGGACGTCTTTCTTTCATTAGCTCATCAACATTCACTAGTCCTGCCATGATGACACACAGCATCACATGGTATTGGGGAATGTGTAAAAAAGGACTAGGACTAATGCCATAATGTGATACTCTGCTTTTCTTTTTAATCCACACCAAATAAATCTGATCTATTTCTGAACTTGTGTCTACAATCCAGCAACAAATCATTTTGATTAATTTCCTGCCACAAGACGGAACCATCAAACCAGGACAGATTGACGGCGCCCTCTAACTTGACCATAATTGGAGCGTATAAAAGAGTCATGGGAATTGTGTATTATTCACTAACTGTAGCCATATTGGAGAAAGGAGTGGATTTTTAAAAGCCAGACTTCATCAACCCTTCTGCCACATTCTGTCGATGAAACTTAATAGATCTGGCTTCCCTTCGCTCTTTGAACTGAAAGGGCACTTCATAGCGCTCTTTGTCCGTGTGTTTAAAAAAAAAAAAAGATAAAAATAAAAGAAAAAAAAGAAAAAAACTTGATCTTTTTCTCAAGGTGGGGGTTCAGTAGAGGATCCTTTAAAATTGTATTCACCTTGAGCTGAAAGCTCTGAAGAAGTGTTTACACAAAGAGGGCTCTTTTTAAAAGGACCCACACTTAAAATAGTCTCCAAGGGTCCTTCAAAGCACATCTTCATGTCTGTGAAGGTACTCTTTACAGGAAGTGAGCTACTGGATTGCAGCTTCCTTTGTCTGGAAAAAAAGAGCTGCTTTTACCTTCTAGAGATTTGCGGAGAAGGCCGCATGTTAGGATTTCTACCTGTTTTGTTGGTTACATGATCAGCATTGAATGTCTTTGTCATGTTCCACACCAAAGTGGTGCTTAATATGAAGCTCATACAAAAGTACATACTTTTGAGCACTTTAAGAATTTGTAGTTTTTCATAGCCGGCTAGGGGCAATATATATTCATAGAAAAGTTAAAAAAAAATCTTTTCTTTTTATCCACACAAATGTTTCTATCTTTAAAGTAAATGATGATATCTGCTCTATAAGATGCTCCAAGTGCTTGTTCATCTAAAAGTGTCCAACACAGGGAAGACACACGTCTCACACTGACTCATTATACTGTATATCAGATGATAAGATCATTGTAACATCCCATCATGCAATGCCCCCTCCAAACCACCAGAGTTCCGGTTCACTTCTGGTTTATGCGGACGTTTAAACAGTGTGCACGCCAACATTCAGTGTGAAATATTGTTCCTTTTGTGGCTTATCAAGTTTTGTGGTTTTGGATTACATTTTGGATTTGTTTGCAGTGTTGATTATTAAACTACACATGAATTCTATTCCATCTGCCTTGGAGGTATCCTTACATTCATTTTTTTATATACTGATTGAAAATATCTGATACGTCAATTACGCGCACCAGCGAACTGGTAAAAAGGGTTAAGAAGTAACGAATAAAACACTTTGGGTTGTGCTTTTATAAGAAACGAATCAACATCAGTGTCACACAAAGTTGAGTTACTGTTACCAAATCTCGTCCTCTAATATCACATAAATGTTCCAATGACTTAATTTGTGTCTTAATGTTTTTTTATTATCCATTTCTAGTTATATTTAATGTTGTGGAATGTCTGTGAAACAAATCACTTACGTTACAGCAGCTATAAATGCTCATTTCCTCACACTCATTTTCCCTCTTGAGTAAAACACAAATTACAGGGAACTACAAAGCGCAAACTTTCTGCTTGTTTATAAAAGCAGAGAGACTCCTTCTAATTAAAGTACACGTCTGTGTCTTTACAGAAATCTTCACCATATCAACGATTACGCTGTAATACGTTTATCTGTTAACTGCTCATCTTTCAACCCCCTGAGTTACCATAGAAATGATAACACATCAAAACTAATATGTGAACCTGTGATTTGTCTAGAATACAGCGCTGTAGAAGAAAATGTTGCTCTACCTCAGAAATGCATATTTAATTACCTTCTGTTTAGCATAAACAAAGATTAGCTTGTGCCTGTGCTCCTATGGGGGGAAAAATGGAAAAGAAAATGACTTCTGGGTGGCCTGAAGCTTGTGCGCAAGTGTTATTGGCCCTGTTAGTTGAGTTGTAAGCTCTGTGAATAGCCGGTCAAAGTGAATAGATGGAACGCGCATGGCCATAACGCTCACTCAGCACTTAGCCGGGAACCGTTCAGTGTGCGTGTGGATTGGGGTTTATTCTTCACCGCGGCGTGAGCAGCATGCTGAAAGTGGAGGCTTGCTGGAAAAGTAATTTCCTCCACCAGATGGTCTTGTCTGGTGCCTGTACTTCGATAAGGACTTGTTTATTCCCGTTTGGTTTTACCAGGAGTCAGCAGTGTTTCTCAATCGCGTCAACGTCTTCATCTGTTCCAACACATTCATCCGCACGAATCCGAGGCGTCTGTCGGACCTCCGGGGTAGCACTTCAAGTAATTTATGAATGGTGGCACTACAGGTGGTCTGATTTTGGCATGAAGCTAAAACAGGAAGGAAAACAAAAACAGAATGTCCCTAATAGTGTACAAGATGTTGGCCGTATCTATGGAAACCTTCATTAGGCCCAGGTTTTATAATCCTGTTCACTTGAGAGTCTGAATTCAGTACAGAACGTTTATCATAGTGTATGAATGCTTTAAAAATGCTTAGAGACGCCAAGAGGCAGTGAAGAGGCGGACTTCCTGTTATGCAACACCGACACAGCTTCCTCAGAATAAAACTCAGCAGGAGTTAATGTTCTGGAGGTCTCAGTTCTTCACTTTATTATATATATATATATATATATATATATATATATATATATATATATATATATATATATATATATATATATATATAAATACACGCACTCACACACACAGATATCACATTTGGGGGGAAAATATTGTTTTTGTCAGTCAGCATGATTCTAAACACCTCTGGCATTAATATCGGCCACTTCAGACCCTTGCTACTTTAATATCTTCGCAGCCGGCTGCTGGCATAATCACAGTACGCCATCTTTGTATCCCATCCCCACAGGGATCTCTGGAGTGCTAAAGGATTTTTCCGGCGTTCGGAACCTGCCCGTCTGATGGAGGGGAAATGATTTTATTTGGTTAACTGCTGGCTTAATGATGTGGAAGGCTTCATTAGGTTGCGTCCATTATGATGGCGCTGTCAGCCCGAGTACATTTTCCGCACGCTGCACTCGAGTGGCTGCGAGATTCTTGGGGTGATTTAACCTGTTCAGCCTGGAGTTTTTATTCAAACATATAGAAATCTATTACTGAAGATTTTTATGAATATTTTTTTGGTTCTTTAAAAGACATTAATGCCCTATGGGATAACAAACTATAAAGCAATTACACATCTGTTAGAACGAATTATTGTGGGAATAATGACTGGAAATCATTAAAAGTGGCAGGATTAGATACAATTATACACTTATGTTGATGTAATTTAATATTCTGAACGTATTAATAGCTTAAGCATAGTATAAAATCTTCACATATATGCTTTAATTAGAAAAAAAAACAATTGTGGACAATTAAATTGAATTTCTTGTCTGACCAAACCTATTAAATAGATGAAAACTTGGCAAACTCGATTACTTTCACAACTGAAATCATCGTAAACAAAATAATTCACAATAATTAGAAGGTTGGAGGGACATTTGTGAAGCATTTCAATGCAGAACTCGTGCCAAACAAAATCCTCTCCTTGTAATTGGTTGTTTAATAATAATAATAATAATAATAATAATAATAATAATAATAATAATAATAATAATAATAATAATAATAATAATAATAATAATAATAATAATAATAATAATAATAATTAAACTGTCCTGCATGGCGCATTGGTGGCTCAGTGGTAGAGTCCTCGCCTATCATGCGGAAAGCCAGGGTTCGATTCCCAGCCAATGCCCCAGCCACTGGATGCAGTGCCGGTCCCAAGCCCGGAAAAATGGGAGGGTTGCGCCAGAAACGGCATCCGGCGTAAAACAATTGCCAAGTTGTTGTGCGGACCAGTTGGTCCGCTGTGGCAACCCCGAACAAGGAGCAGCCGAAAGCAACTTTTTCTTCTATTAAACTGTCCTGCATCATGGTGGGTGACGTGTTTACTATGCTCTCCCAATACAAACGTAATTTTGTATGTGTATTAGTGTTGTCATGCGTCTTAAACGCACAATTCATGCATGCAACAGTGAGATACAACAGGGAAGGACTTCTGGACATTGGTAAAGTTCATCACAAACTTAAATATCGCCTGTTGTACTGTAACTTTCTACTACGCTTGGACCCGACCAACACCCACCGGCAAGACACAGCAGTACCAGTGTCGCATGAACGTGAGAGGTGCAGAACACGAACAGTGCAACCAACGTGGAGACGAGGCAAGAGAGGCGGGCTACATGATAGGCTAAAGGCTAGAGCAACGTGACCACCGTTACCTAGCCTACTGCTAGCTAATGTCTGCTCACTCAAAAATAAGTTGGACGAGTTGAAAACCAGAATTACAACCCAGCGTGAGATAAGGGAATGTTGTGCTCTTATTTTCATGGAAACCTGGCTCTCAGGCAAAGCACCAGACTTGGCTCTCATGCTTCACACACACACCATTCACTGCAGAGACCGCACATCAGCCTCGGGAAAGACCAGGAGGTGGCGATAACAACAGATGGTGTGGAGATGTGCAGGTTGTTGAAAAGCACTGTTCTGTGGACATTGAATTTTTAATGGTGAAGTGCAGACCCTTTTATTTACCGAGGGAGTTCAGCGCTGTGTTTCTGCTGGCTGTAAAGCCCGATGCCGATCATGTGACCGCACTGGGAATTCTACACAACATCATCAGCAGACAGGAGATTGCACATCCAGATGCAGTGTTCATCGTGGCTGGTGATTTTAATCATTGCAACCTCAGGAATGTTCACCCCATGTACCACCAACGCGTATGCTTTCCAACAAGGGAGGATAACATTCTCAACCAAGTGTACAGCAACGTAAAAGATGCTTACAAGGCTGTACCACGGCCACACTTTGGACAGTAAGACCACATCTCAGTGTTTCTCTACCCAGCCTACAAACAACTCCTCAAGCGAGCCCCCTCAGTAAGTAAGATTGTTAAAGTATGGAATGAAAAATCAGAACTGATGCTTCAAGACTGCTTTGAGAGTACAAACTGAGGTGTGTTTAAAACTGCTCTCATTGAGGACTCTACAGTGGACTTGTAGGAGTATGCTGCAGCTGTAACCGGCTGCATCAGCACATGCACTGAAAACATCATTCCCACAAAACACTGCAAGATCTATCCCAATGATAAACCTTGGATTAACTGTGAGGTGCGGGCCATGCTACGTGCCCGCTCCACCGCATTTGTCTCAGGAGACATTGGGGAATACAAAAAGGCCAGATACAACCTATGCAAATCAATCAGGAAGGCCAAGAGAGACTACAGTCTGAGGCTGGAGGGATACTACACCACTGCAGACTCACGGCGCATGTGGCAAGGTCTTCAGCACATCACAGAGTACCGGCAAAGGAGTCAAGGAGACATAACTCCCAAGATCACACTCCCAGATGAGCTGAATGAGTTTTATGCTCGCTTCGAGGCCCCAAACACTGGCCAACTGCATAAGACTCTGGCCTCAGAGGGCATACTGGACACGCCACTCACCATGTCATCAGCAGAGGTGCGCATGGCTCTGAGGAAAACAAACCCACGGAAGGCAGCCGGCCGGGATAACATCCCAGGGTGGGCACTCGGTTTGCTCATCGGAACTGGCAGACGTGTTCACGGACATCTATAATCTGTCACTCACTTAGGCCTTGGTGCCCACCTGCTGCAAGTCCACCACCATCATACCTCTCCCAAAGAAGAACACTGGGACATGCCTGAATGACTATCATCCCATTGCACTCACCCCAATAGAGATGAAGTGTTTTGAAAGGATAATCATGTCCCACATAAAAAGGAACATTCCAACCACCTTGGACCCATTTCAGTTTGCATATCGACAAAACCGGTCCACTGAAGATGCTGTCAACGCTGTGGATACACAGCCCACACACACTTGGAGGGTAAGGACACATATGTGAGAATGCTATTCATCGACTACAGCTTGGCATTCAACACAGTTATTCCACACAGGCTCTCCGAAAAGCTCCTCACCCTCAGACTGATACCCTCTCTCTGGAACTGGGTGCTGAACTTCCTGAAGGACAGACCCCAGTCAGTCAGAATAGGAAACTGGACATCAGGCATCAGAACTGTGAGCACAGGGACCCCTCAAGGATGTGTCCTAAGCCCACTGCTGTACACCCTCTTTACTTATGACTGCGTGGCCTCCCAAACCAACACCAAGATAATAAAGTTTGCGGATGATACCACAGTCATCGGACTCATTACTGGTGGAGAGGAAACATCTTACAGAACGGAAGTAGCAGGTCTGATAGCCTGGTGTCGGAAAAATAATCTCTCCTTAAATACAGATAAGACCAAGGAGATGATTATTGATCCTAGGAGAAAGAGGAAGGAGCAGCACACCCCGATCTACATCGGTGAGACAGAGGTAGAGTAGGTGAAAACCTTCAAATTCCTCGGAACCTCAGCAAGGACTTCACCTGGTCTCACAACACTCAGCAGCTCCTGAGAAGATCCGAGCAGTGACTGTACTTCTTAAGAAGGCTGAGGAAATTTGGCATGTCAACCGAGATCCTCAGCAACTTCTACAGATGTACAGTTGAAAGTGCGTTCACCAGCTCAATCACAGTGTACAAAGTAAGAATTTCATTGTATGGTCTAAATCATTGTGTTTTCATTGTGCATATGACAATAAACCTCTTGAATCTTGAATCTTGAATTATAATTATTGTTTTTAACAGACTTGGCAACCTTTAGGCAATTTGTGTACTAGTTCAACCGCCGAATAGATATTCCAGCTGAATGATTCTATATATGAATCTGGAATGATTGACTGTTATGTAGATATTTTCAAACTCTGATATTAACCACCCCTAACTCAAAGCACCGCCCCCTTTCTTTTCCCATCTCATATTAGTAATCTTTTGGCAGGTGTTTTCGTTTTGACGTGAAAATCTATCAATGTTTGTCTTAAAGTGTCTATTGTTAGCTAACAAGTTAATTAAAAAAATATTCGGGAGATTTTGGCAACAGGATAAATTTTGTCAAATATGTTAAAAAGCGTCTGGTTTTCAGCTCAAATCAAAAAAGAAGAGAAATTTATCCTTCCATCTGGACCAATATAAACTTTCCTATTATAGCACAGATTGTAGTATATAGTATACAGCATTCAACAGTTCTGGTTCAGTAATCTGATTAGTTGAACAGTATTGCAAGAGTGCTTCTATTCAGTATAACCACTGATATCTTTCACTGTGATGGTCATCATGTTTACTATGTAAAATTTCACTTCCTAGTACAAAAACCGTTGCTAGAGCAGAGTTAGCGACATCAGCGGAAATGAAACTGCCATTTCTGTAACGGACGATAGATACAAAGATTTGAGAAAGACCTTTACTGCAAATGTAAATTGTAAATTTTTTTCCCTAGAGTGTGCATCAATTATGTGTGTTCTCTATGTATAATTTAACGTCAAAATCGGCGGACATGCTGTTGTTTTCTTAAACTTTTTTTTAAGAAAACAACATTGTTGTCACAGTACCTTCAAAAGACAAAAAGGAACAACATTTTATAGCCAGTTATAAGTCTTGACTTTACTAATAAAAAAAAAAAAACTATGTAGTTTTTTTTACTATGTTGTAAATACTATGTTTATGTAGTATAAGTGAAATACAAATATATTACTTTTTGTGATACTTTTTTATTTAATACTTTTTGGGATACAGTGGAACCTCGGCATACGAATGCTCTCCCTTATGAATTTTCGCCCTAAGAATTGCAATTTTGCAAGAAATTTGAAGCATGTTCGGCATTATGAACATACCGAACCGATCGTCAGCTAAGTTGCGCGTACATCCAGGAGCCGTTCAAAACTTGTTTGCATCAGTGGAAAGCCAAGCGAAGCCAACCGAAGCGATTTTACAAATTTCTTTCAGTTTTGCTGTTTTTAAAGAGTCAACCTACGATACCAACCTTGCCTTCGGCATGTGTTCAAAAGCTAGGTGATTTTTCGGGTGTTTTTTCATTGACAGACTGGTGGCGTGGGTGGTCTGTTCTATTTTTAGCCCAAGCTTGGTGGCACGACTTCCTGTGAGGAGCCTTGACTTGGAATGTTTGGCTTGGATAAGTTCTTTGTAAGCAGCCGTACAGTTTACATACGCTTCCTATTGGGATTATTGGTCATATTTTTGGGTGGCTGGAACGGATTATCTGCATTTACATTATTTCTTATGGGAAATTTCGCATTTCGCAATACAAATGTTCACCTTAAGAACTCGCCTCCAGAACGAATTAGATTTGCATGCCGAGGTTCCACTGTACTTTTGACTTAAATATGAAAGCTTGCATTACACCTCAGTGGTGTGATCTTACCGCTTTGTCTCTTGCTTATGATGTGCTCTCAGATGCTGTGAATTTAAGAAAAAATATAAGCAAAAAAATAGAGCAACATTATGGCAGTGGGGTGGGGCAGTAGGTCGTGTTCTCATCTCCAGTGTCCTCAATTTAATCCGGAGCTCAGGTTGAAACCTTTCCCTTGGAGAAGCTTTGGATCAACTGCCTGCTCTGATCAGGATAGACGGATGGATGTTTCTTTTTCAGCAAAGCAGAGTTAACTCTTATACACTGACATTTGATATGGACTACAGACATAGTTTATTTTAATAACAAATAATCTGAGAAATCATGATAAAATTTGGGAGATCTACCAAGCGCACATATTTCTGGGTGGATTAGATTATGCGCTTATAATTCAGAAAATTTTCAGTTCTAAATTTTTCAAAATTTTCATTTCTACAAAAAACATTAGATAAAAGATTGTGACAAAAGTAAGACCTTTACTGAAAATGTACTGCAATCACTCCACTCGTCTGTGTATGTGACGTAAAATTCAATTTTCCCGACCACAAAAAAAAAATCTAGCAGTCCAAACCCACACAGCTGTAATGAGAAGTTCTGAGTGCTAATTGATCAAGTTTATTGATTTTGAACAGGGTGTAGAATTGGATATTGTTTTTTTTTTTTTTTTTTTAAATTTTGCTAAATCTGTTTTTTGTCATGGTAAATAGGAAATTCATTGAATTTTGGGTTTATTAATAAGAAGTACAAATCCATCAGTGTATGTTAGACTGTAATGAATCCCCTGAAGCAGACGCTGTAGAATCCATGAGCAGAGATTTAATTAAGCAGAATAATCCAAAACCAGATAATCCAACAGGATTGGCAAAAAATCCAAAGAGCAAAAACAAAGAGAACAATGCAGGGTCAAACACAAAAAATGCAATAACAGAATAATCCAAAAAATGGGTCAATATGTAGCTAACACTAACAACACAAACTGAATCTTAGCGTGAGCATGGCTTAAGAAGACCAAAAGCAGGAAGTGTCCTTTGAACTGGAGCCAGTGTCAATATTCAGGGGAGGTTCCCTCTGGTGGCTGGGAGGGAAAGGTACAGGTGAAGTTGTTACATAGACTTAGCAAACAACAGGCAACTATATTGTTCACATCTTAAATATATATATATCTATGTATCTATATGTATCTCTGCACAGATAACAGCAAAAACTGTTGCAAAAGTTCAATATCCACACAATAAAAATGCCAACTGAGTGATTCTACATATGAATCTGGAATGACTGAAAGTTATGTAGGTATTTCAAACTCTGATATAAACCGCCTCTAATTCAAGGCTCCACCCCCTTTATTTTTCCATCTCATATTAGTAATCTTTTGGCCTCTTGTTTGAAAGGTGTGCTAACATGGCAAATTTGCTTTCCGTCGGAAAACAAAATGCAAAACATTTTGATGTGAAACAAAATCTATTAATGTTTGACTTAACTAAATTTAAGCACATCTATAGTTAACAAAAAATATTCAGGAGATGCTGAAATTTTGGCTACCAGCAGGCTTTGTCAAATATGTTAAAATTCAGTTCAAATCAAAAAAGAAGAGAACTTTGTCCTTCCATCTGGACCAATATAAACTTTTCTTGGTTTGTATTATAGCGTAGATTGTAGTATATAGTATACAGAATTCATCAGTCAGTTCTGGTTCAGTAATCTGATTGGTCGAACCATGTTCCAAGAATGTTTTCAATCTAAACCTTTTAAACTTAATTTAAACCAAACTCTCACAGATAAAATCTGTAGGAAATTTAATATGTAAGAAGAATTTCATGAAAGAATTTATTCATTAGACAAGCTACACATGTTAAATGCCTTTTTTTTTTTCAAGAAAATAGAAATAAAGACTGTTCATATCCTTGTATTGGAAAATTCTCTCATAAAACTTTGCATAAATGTGTCACGAGGTTATTATTATTGAGATATTCTAGGAGCAAGAAGAATCAAGCTTCTATGTTTCCAATATCAAATAAAAATACAATTTAGTAAGTAATTAAAATCATAATTCTAAAGAATGTATAAAGAGCTCTTAACGAGACCCTAAAAAAACATCAAATTGCTTGTAAACTAAAACCCCATTTTGATTTCCAGATCCAAAGTTGCATCACTCTTACATTCGTTTAAACTATAATAATGATTTACACTTCAGCATCGTCATTTCTTTCCACATCTTAATAATAAATCACGTATGCATCTAATAAATATGCATTATTCTGTGGAATATAAATATTAATTATTACCAATAATGAAATCACATGCAGTCAAGAGGAAAGAAAAAACCATCCCTGTTTTTATAACCACTTTAAATTGTTCACTTACAAATCTGTTAACACGCATTAAGAAAGCTATGAATATTAATAGTGTAATTGCTGCTTCATTACCACAAAACATTTAATCCCACCGTCTACCCGTAATTACAGAGTTACAGTGACTGTGTTTAAAGTGTAAACATTTGAAGTATGACTAATCTGACTAATTTAATATATTAACATAGTCAATTAAATAATTTTCTGCTTATTTTAATTAAGTTGTTGACTTAATTCTAGATTATACACTAAATCGCAAAAACAGTTTTAGGCTTAACCAAGCTCAAACCTGCTATACAACTTATATATAAAAGTTAACCCATTGCATTAAATAACATAGCATCAATCAGAGTCTTCCACTGAATGCAAAGCATAGTCTTTTTTATATTCAGGAGGAAAAAGTGAGCAAAACACATAAGATAATTTCATCCATTTTCATGCACCAAATCCAAAACAAACAAACACAAAAAAAACATGTAAAGTCAAATCAGTCCAATGCAGAGTATAATGAATGAAGATTTAAGAGTGAGCAAAGTTTTATCTGAATTCCACTGGAAATCCTTAAAGTGTCCAGGATAACAGTCAAACGTAATCCATATGCCTGGTGTGCTTAACACCACAGTTCATGGCAATTTGGAAGATCCGTTTAAAACCCCACAATCTTGGCATCAAGGACTATAACCTCCAGAGAACAAAAGAGTCCGTTTTCAGCTGAGAATAAAACATGTTTCTCAACAGGGACTCATCAAGTTTGAGCACATGGCAAGGCCATGCTTCAACCTGTGCATGTTGTACCGCCTTCCTCTACAACAGGGCTGACTTATATAGCAACACACTACATTCTAGCACCCCTAGTGGTGAGGAGGAGAATAACCTTTGCACAGCCCTATAACAGGCTTGCAACTGTTATATATCACCCCCCTCATTTGAAGACTACACTCCCATAAAAAGGTTTTATGTTTTGAACATGACAAGTATCAAAAATGTGAGGGTTATCAAGAAAGGAAAGTATAATTTACAGGGCCCAAACACTTATAGACATTGGCAGGACCTTTCCATTTTAGAGACAGCTTAGCCATGAAACCATCATCAGCTTTTGACAGAAGGTGAGTACGAACCCAGATGAGGTCACCTTCCTTGCAGAGAGTCTGTTTTCTCCTCAGGTTATAACAGTGCCTCTGCTTAGCCTGAGCTCGTTGCACATTCTCTTTAACCAGCTGGATGAGGCTCTCTTGTCTTTCCACTGTATCATATGTTGGATTGCTAGGATTTGGTGGTTTTGTTAGAGCTCTTTCTAGTGGTCCTTTTAGTTTACCTCCCAAAGCGATTTCAGCTGGGGTAAATCCTGTGCTTTCTTGCCAGGCGGTGTTAACAGCAAATCTGAACTCTGCTAGCCACTTATCCCAATTACGATGGTTGTCTTTCACATATGAAGCGATCATGGTCTTAAGTGTCCTGTTAATACGCTCTGTCAGGTTGGTTTGAGAATGATATGCAGTGGTCAACTTCTGTATGACACCCCATTGTTTGCATACTAGATTTATGAGATTTGAGGTGAACTGTGCCCCCCTGTCGGATACTAGGCAGACTGGACTTCCCCACCTTGTGAAAATCTCAATCAGGATACGTGCTATCTGAGGTGCTTTGGCAACCCATAGTGGAAACAGTTCAACCCACTTTGAACAGTAGTCCACCATGACTAATAAATGCTCATTCTGTTTAGGACTCTTTGGAAAAGGCCCCATCAGGTCTACACCCAGCATGTGACCCGGCTCTATAACAGGAGTAGACTGTAAGTAGCCTGATAACATGGAGAGGGTTGGTTTATACTTTTGGCATGTTTAGCATTCTTTGCAGTAGTTCAGTTCTTAAACTAGGCCAAAAGTCAACTTCCATCAATCTCAAAAGCGTTTTAAGTTGTCCTAGGTGTCCACTTAACGAGTTGTCATGTGCATATCTCAAAAAAGTTCGTAAAGAAGCAGATATTACTAGTAGTAACTTTGGCCCTTTATCTGGTACACTGCGGAACAGGAATCCATTCTGCATAATATAGTGGACCCTAAATGGGTCTTGAATTGTCTGTGAATGAGCTTTTTTGCATAACTCTTGTACCTCTGGATTGTTCTGTTGTGCTGTAGCAATGTCTGAACAGTCGACAGGTAAATTGGCTGGAGAATCAGAATTTCTGGTAGCTTTAACCATGGCAATCATGTGCACTGAAGTAGTGTCTAGACTTCGGGACAAAGTGTCTGGTACAATGTTACACTGTCCTTTTCTGTACTTAACTCATAGCCTTGAAGTCGAATTGTCCAGCGAGTTAATCTGGATGAAGGTTTGGGATGTTGGAAGACCCAGGTTAGGGCAGCATGATCAGTGATGACCTCAAATGGTTTTCCTTCCAAATAGGTTCTCCATTTTTCTACAGCCCACACCACTGTAAGACATTCCTTTTCAGATACAGAGTATGCCTGCTCTGGTCCTCAAAGAAGCCTAGATCAAGTCAAAGTCAAAGTCAAGTCAAAGAAGCTTTATTGTCACTTCAACCAAATATAGCTGATGCAGTACATGATGAAATGAAACAAAGTTCCTCCTGGACCAGAGGTGCTACACAGAACAAAAACAAAACACAGGGTGACGCAGACAAACATGAAGTTAAACTAAGGTGCAGAATTTTTAAACTAAACATACAACATAAGTGCAGGGCATGACGAGACAGTGCAGACAAACAAGACACATACGCTGACTGTGTTCAAAAAGAGAACAGTATTTTACAGTGAGTACAAAAAACGGTGTTTTTTAGATAGATGCATATGCAATCACATGTTCTTGTCCATCAATTTCTTGTGTCAGCACAGCTCCAAGACTGATTTGGCTTGCTTCTTTTTAAGTGCATGAAGTGGTGCGGCTTTTTCAGATAGATTTGGTATAAAACGGTGATACCATACAGCAAACCCTAAGAATCTTTGTAACTCTTTGAGAGACTGCTGTACTGGGAAATCACAGATAGCTGCAACCTTAGAAGGGTCTGTTCTTACTCCTTCAGAAGATACAACATGGCCTAAAAAGGTCAGTGATCATTGCATAAGGTTACACTTCTTGAGATTCAGTTTAAGCCCTGCTTGATGGAGACAGTTGAAGACTTGGTTCAGGTGTTGTAAGTGTTCTTGCTCATTCTTTGAATACACCACTATATCGTATATGTAAACAAAGCAACACTTCCCTCTAAGGTCTTTGAGAATGCACTCCATCAACCTTTGAAATGATGATGCAGAGTTTTTAAGGCCAAAAGGAAGGCGTAAGAATTGAAACTGACCTGCTGCGGTTACAAATGCAGTCTTTGATATACTGTCTGGTTCTATTTCTAACTGACAGTATCCACTCTTTAGATCTAAAGTACTGAATATCAAGGCTTCATGCAAGGACTCCAGTTTATCTTGGATCTGGGGCATAGGATAACCATCCAAGTGGGTTTTGGCATCTAGTCCTCGATAATCCACACACAATCTCAAATCACCTCCTTTTTTAGGTACAACCACGACTGGTGAAGCCCATGGAGAAACTGAAGGACGAACTGTATTCTTGCTTAGCAGCTGTCTGATACTGAAACTCGGTATGCCTTCTTCCGAACAGGTATTTCATCTATGGTGATGATTCTGTGTCTTACAACTGCTGAGTGACCCATTTCATCGGTACAGACTGTTGGCCAATTTCTCATCAGACATTCTAGTTGATTTTTTACCTTGATGAGGGGTGTCTGCTTTCAGGACTAGTTGGTCAATGGATTGCAATGTATCTACAGTCATTTGTGGCGGAGGTAGGGCAAAATGGAAGTGGAGTGAAGGTATGGAAGTTTCATGAGACCACAGAGGAAACTTCTGCACAGTACCATCATCCTTGGAAGACAATCATTATAGTAAGTTCTTAAAATCTGATAATCTTGAAGTCATCAAGAAGTCCATACCGAGAATGATTGGAACAGTCAAATTGATGTCTCTCATTAGATACAGGGTTAACTTGAACAGCTTGCCATGAAGTTCACACTCCGAGTCACATTTTCCTAAAGCCATTTGCTAGCAGAAAATTGTGTCCATTACTTGGTTTCCATAATTCATGATCTTCCAGTTGCCTCCAACAAGATTCCTGGATCAAAGAAAGTGTACTTCCTGTATCGACGACAGCTTGTAGGTACCTGTTTCTCAGCAGTATAGGCAAGGTAATCATGTTCAGATCTGGTACTGGAGTACTTTGCACTGACTGTACCACTCATGTGTTAGCATGAGGAGTTTTGGGAACTATTTCTCAATTAAGTTGTGACTTTTTTCTCTGAGCTTCAGAATTAACGCTACTCCAATACCTTTTAGATTCTTCCAAATATCTCACAATTTGTGTGCCAATTACTAACTCACCAACATTTTGTACTGTTCCTCGAAGTAGGCTGGCCAAACGTGGGTTACAGTTTCTAAGAATGAACTGCAAGATCTCCTTTTCTGTCATATCCTTTTTCCATCTTAAACACAGGGCTCTGTAATGAAAAGCAAAATCTCTTATGTTTTCTTTCTAGGAATCTTCTAGCCGTTTCATCCTCATAGTCTTCATTCAAAAATGAACAAAAGAACACTCTTATTGTTCCCATGTCTGTACATTTCTTTTCTCAGCCACCCGCCAGTCTTTTGCTGTGTCCCTTAAAACTGAGGTAAGAGAAGCTAATATTTCATAGTCAGTTAAGGGTCGTATGGCGAGATATTCTTCACACCTCTCAATAAACGCAAACGGATCATCATCTTCACTGCTGTTAAAGTTTGGAAACTCTCTTTACAGGTGGAACTGCTGAAGGGTTTCCAGAAGCAGACATCTGAGTTTGGCTTGGTTGGACTTGATAGGTTTGGTTATTGGCTTGGGAAATTGAGGGAGACGAGAATGAGTTTTGGGTTGGTCGAATAGGTGTTGACTTAAGAGATATGAGCGTTTTGATCTTATTATCAATCTGGGCGTCTCTTCGTTTTAAACAGTTTACCATTGAGCGACCTAAATCTTGGATATTAAGTTCAAGTTTTTGCTGAATTCTTGAACATTCTCTCTCCATTTGATAACTTAATCTATCTTTCAGTATCTTGCATCTACTCTCCACTTCAGCCTGAGTAAAAACTTCACCCACCTTTTTATGACATTCATCCAGTCTTTTTTCCCCATATTTGTGAGTCTCTCCTCTAGTTCTCCCAGTCTCTCCAATACAGAAGTTAAAGGGTTGGATTCAGGTCCTTCCTCCATTTCAAGTGGTGGGGGTGGTGGAAAAGAAACATCAATATCCTCAACAACTCTTTCCTCCTAATCTATATAATCTATACAATATGTAATTCACTGAATGTGCTAATGAGCTCTTGAATAGGTTCCCTCCTAGTGACAAATTGTTCAGAGGTAAAATCAAGCTTGGAACCAGGTTCACACTCACCATCTGTCATCTTCATTTGCCATTTTCTATCTGTTAAAAAACAATAAACATTAAAAGCAATGGGGTCCCTGTTCGGGCACCATTTATATAACAGTCTCAGGCTTAACCAAGCTCAAACCTGCTATACAACTTATTTATAAAAGGTAACCCATTGCAATAAATAACATAGCATCCATCAGAGTCTTTCACTGAGTGCAAAGCATAGTCTTTTTTATATTCAGGAGGAAATAGTGAGCAAAACACATAAGATAATTTCAACCATTTTCATGATACTTGCACCAAATCCAAAACATACAAACAAACAAAACAAAACATGTAAAGTCAAATCAGTCCAATGCAGAGTATAATGAATGAAGATTTAAGAGACAGCAAAGTCTTATCAGAATTCCACTGGAAATCCTTAAAGTGTCCAGCATAACAGTCAAATGTAATCCACATGCCTAGTGTGCATAACACCACAGTTCATGGCAATTTGGAAGATCCATTTAAAGATGATAGATGAACAATATGATGATGAGCGTTTGTGGGACAAAGGAAATATAAAACCCCACAATCTTGCATCAAGGACCATAACCTCCAGAGAACAAAAGAGTCCGTTTTCAGTTGAGCATAAAACACATGTTTCTCAACAGGGACTCATCAAGTTTGAGCACATGGTAAGGCCATGCTTCAGCCTGTGCATGCTGTACCGCCCTCCTCTACAACAGGGCTGACTTATACAGCAACACACTACATTCTAGCACCCCTAGTGGTGAGGAGGAGAATAATACAACCAAAGCATAGCCCTATAACAAGCTTGCAACTGTTATAAGCTAATTTGTTTTAGTTTACAACATGAACAAACTATTACATATATATATATAATTGAATTCTGCTGTCTACCAAAAAATCCTGAAGGAGAATGTCCAGCCATCTGTTTGTGACCTCAAACTGAAGCAAACTTGGGTTCTGCAGCAGGACAATGATCCAAAACACACCAGCAAGTCCACCTCTGAATGGCTGAAGAAAAACAAAATGAAGACTTTGGAGTGGCCTAGTCAAAGTCCTGACCTCAATCCGATTGAGATGCTGTGGCATGACCTTAAAAAGGTGGTTCATGCTCGAAAACCCTCCAATGTGGCTGAATTACAACAATTCTGCAAAGATGAGTGGGCCAAAATTCCTCCACAGCACTGTAACAGACTCATTGCAAGTTATGGAAAACGCTTGATTGCAGTTGTTGCTGCTAAGGGTGGACCAACCAGTTATTAGGCTTAGGGGGCAAACACTTTTTCACACAGGGCCATGTAGTTTTGGATTTTGTTTTCCCTTAATAATAAAAACCTTCATTTAAAAACTGCATGATGTGTTTACTTGTGTTATTTTTGACTAATATTTAAATGTGTTTGATTATCTGAAACATTAAAGCGTGACAAACATGCAAAAAAATAAGAAATCAGGAAGGGGGCCAACACTTTTTCACACCACTGTATATATAGGGTTGGGGAGTAACTAGTTACATGTAACGACGTTACGTAATTTAATTACAAAATAAATGTAACAGTAATTCGTTACAGTTACTGAGAAAAAATATGTAATTAAATTACAGTTACTTATGAAAATGTTAATGATTACAAATAGGGTTACATCTGAATATTTTCTTTAAAAAACTAGGATATGTTGAATAATATTAATGTGTTGCTAGAATTGGTTAAAGCGGTGCTATTCTGAGGCTTTTGATTGGTTCTCTGGTTTGAATCCGCGGCACCAAGCCTGCCAGTTACATTCATCCACATTACCGCTGAAAGCTTTAGGTTACTACAACCTGTCTGAGAGTTAGCACCATGGCGAGTGATAAAAATGCATTTCAGTGCTGGAAATGTAAAAATAATTTCATCCTGAAATCCGATAAGGGCAAATCTAACAGTTCAGTGCAAAATTTGTTTGCCAGCTGTTAAAATGCTCTCAACATCAAAGGCTTCAATGTCTTCACTGTCTTTATTTTAGAAAAGCATATGGTTTTTGTTATTATTGTGAGTGTACAGAAATAAAAACAGACCCTTAATTTGGAATGATATATTACTCGTTTCTGTATAATAAAAATTCAGTCGAGTTACTGTAACTGCTATGTGGAAAAAATCCACCAAAACACGCCAGCGTGTTCATCGACCCCATAGTGTATTCAAGACCTGTATTCAAAACATTCACAACAAATGAGCTAGTCTGCTAGCTACCTTTACCAGGCACACTGCTATTTATCAACCTTTTGACAGAAAATATATAGCTCACATTTTTCCTCCTTGAAATGTGTTGGTAATGTCAGATCTAATATAACTTAGTTAGTTTAGCATTGTAGCATACGTTATGATGACTCACAAAGTCATCGAGTTGTGAAATTCAGGGCACCAACAGACTCGTCTGGCCAAAGCAATGTTACGGTAAGCCATTTTAACTTTGAGTGTCCTTTGTAAAATCAGTGCTTTAGACTGCTGTGTGATTTTCAACTGAAAAGTGACTTATGATCTGAATGATGATCAATCTGCTGCAGTTTCAGTTCCAAAAATATAACCTATTTTTCTCGAGGGTTGTCCAGTTTGATTTTTGGAGGATAAAGAGTGTACACACACACACACACACACACACACACACACACACACACACACACACACACACACACACAGATTTAATTAATTTCTTTCCCTAATTGCATTGAAGGCTATGAGACACCAGTGTTTTTCTTTTATTACCTGTTTTAATAACTGTTTTATTGCCTATTTGGGTTTATGTATATGCTTTCTTTTTTCAGATTATGTTTTTTTTTCAAGGCATTGTTACTTGCCAGTGTGTCCTGTCATAGCTATGCAAAGATTTGATTCCTAAAACAGTATTAAACAATTTTTGTTATGAAGTCTGGTGTTGTGGTAGCTGTGCTTAAAATGAAATGAATATAATATAATAATCAAGTGATGAAAGATGTTGAAATTCTAACAGTAAACAGAGTTGAGTACTACTGTAAGGTTAACCCTACCTGGTATAAATGTTTGGAAATGATTTAGTTGAAAATATCCATTAGAAACTTAAAAGTAATCAAAAAGTAATCAAATGTAATCAGTTACTTTACTTTTATAAAGTCATTGAAAAGTTACACTACTTATTACATTTTAAATAGGGAAATTTGTAATCTGTAACCTATTACATTTCCAAAGTAACCTTCCCAACCCTTTATATATATTAGCTTAGTCAGAAAATTGGCCATCTGTAATCATCTCTTCATTTACTTTAAATGCCGGCTGTTGTTCCATCTTGTGTTTAATCAGCGTTATTGATGTGCTTTCTCAGGCCACACTAACAATATGCTTGGGAGCACTATGGCCCTGCTCGTATTAAACGAATAGACCGGCGCTCTTCTCTTATGGGCTGTGGCGGGAGGCACAGCACTTTTGTTTTTAATTTACAAACCATGTAAGTAAATTAAAAAAAGAAATGACCGAACTTTATTTGGACTTGGGTGCTGTAGCAATTACAGAGCAATTACACCTGGGTCTGTAACCTGAAATTGCTCTGACTGCCTTATTTAAAATCAAAATCAAACAGAATGAAAATGTTGGATCTTTATTTAGCGGTGGTAGTGTTGCTAGGTTTGTTCTACACTTTTGTCTTGACCAGGTAGGAGGAATGGAAAGGGGTTAAAAACTGCTTCTCAATCTGCTTCCTGTCAGTTTAACAAGTTTATCATCTCAGAAAAGCATAGTGAATATCACAGAGTTGAAGACCTGCTTCCTGTCAGTTTGTAATGATATTAAATCAAATTAAAACTCATCTCAGAAAAAGCGTAGTGAGGTAAGTTACTGAGTCAAATAAAGAAGCATTTGTCATTTCAACCGTATATATCTGATGCAGTGCATAGTGAAATGAAACAACGTTCTTCCAGGACCATGGTTCTACATAAAACAACACAGAGCTACATAAAGTTATGTCCTAAATCCAATCCTGTTGCATATACATCCCTCAGATTTCTGAGGTTTCACTAAGACCTTGTATCACCTAGAACCTGGAAACAGTACCTGTTACCTAGGAAACCTAGTAGATTGTAAAAAGTTGTGTGTTTAAGGGAAAGGGGATGGAGGGTTGCGATATGCCACAACATGCAAGCGGAGTGCCACTGTGCTTACTGCACATTGTTTTTGTATTTTTGTGTGAGGTTTTCATGTTATGGCTGTATATATGTGCCATCTTGCTCTGCTGACGGGGCTGGGACAGGTAAGCAAGAGCACAAATAGTTAAGTTTGCGAGGGAAGTGCAGAGAAGCTAGGTTTTTGGTTTTACTTTTGTTTCTAGATAAGCACATAATAATACAGAGCGGCATTAGGGAAGTATGTTTTGGTTTTCCTTGGTTTTCCTTTTGTAGCACCATTGTTGTCCTGCCCCGCACTTTTTCAGTGTCCTGAACCTTGTAAATAATTGTAAATACGTGTGTTTCATGTCGACCAGGTTGGTCTCCTCCCCCCACCATCAGCTTGGTAAGCCACCTGTTGCTGACCCCGAGTCATCCCTAGGCCTATCTCGAGGTCGTAACAGAGCTTAAACTACATAAAATCAATAAAATGGGTGTATTAATATTAACCTAATCACCAATTACAGCCAGAACTACACTATGAACTGAAATGAACTAACTTAATTCAAATGTCTAATCATGGATCGATTTGAGTGACATTAACACAATTGACCCAAGCCAAGCATTCAAAAAAAAATTTGTAGACTCACTTTGGTAGGTTTTGCTTGGCTTTCCACTGATGCAAACAAGTTTTGAATGGCTCCCAGACATATGCACAACTTAGTTGCCGTTCAGTTTGTTCGTATACTGAAAATGCTTCATATGATGATGCAAATTGCTTGCAAAATTTAAATTCTTAAGGCAGAAATTCATAAGAGAGGGCATTCTTATGCCGAGGTTCCACTGTACTATGTGAAGTGATCACGATTCACTCTATAACATTCAATCATTAGAAACATGTTTAAATGGACATAACTTTGTGTACTGTCTGAGCTGAACTGTTGTACCTTCTGATTGGACATTTACATTTACATTTATTGCATTTGGCAGATAATTTGGCAGGACATTTTAGCCTTGCTATGATATAAATAAAAATGCAATCAATGAGGTGTCTCCAGTATGATGCCACTGTAAACATCTTAGCAATGTTTCTCTACGAAATAATTATTTTATTATTGTAATATTTTTGTTTTGTTAAAGCGCTGAACTCAATAGGAATCTGATCTTCCAGACTAAAGCTGTTGAAGCACGACTGTTTTAATCGATTGCAGGATGATTACAATTTACAGAATCACGCTAAACGTTTTGTAGAGCAGTTGGAGAGTCTCTCTTTCTCCAGTGGTTCATTACCATGTTCACCACATGAAGTGGCACTTTTGCAATTTTCTAACCATTACATCCTTTCAGCTGCTCGGAGAATGACGTGTTCTGAATTTGAGTGACTACTCTGACAGCGCTACGAGTTTAATAACCAGAGCCTGGATGGATCCTCAGAGATGGAGAGGAAATTTATGACTTCTTTTTTGCCTCCTTTAATAATAGGAGTGCTTGTTTTCAAATAGAAATACCTGTGTTTACCCAACATGGCTTACAATTCTCGTAATTGTGTGAACAACTCAAATTTGGATGGAGTTAAATGAACATTATGAACATTTGTGAATATGTTTTTTTTTTTTAAATAGTCTTTCAGAAATCCTGTCAGAGGGTTGGGGGTTTGATTCCCGCCTCTGCCATGTGTGTGTGGAATTTGCATGTTCTCCCCGTGCCTTGGGGATTTCCTCCAGGTACTCCGGTTTCCTCCCCCGGTCCAAAGACATGCATTGTAGGTTGATTGGCATCTCTAAATTGTCTGTAGTGTGTGATTGCGTTAGTGAATGAGAGTGTGTGTGTGTGCCCTGTGATGGATTGGCACTCCATCCAGGGTGTATCCTGCCTTGATGCCCAATGACGCCTGAGATAGGCACAGGCTCCCCGTGACCCGAGAATAGATTGGATAAGCGGTAGACAATGAATGAATGAAATCCTGTCAGATTAGCTCATGCTGTCCAGTTAACTTGCAATAGGAACAAACATTATGAATAATTAAAGTCTCTTTGAAATCATGTCAGGTTAGCTATGCTTCCTAGCTAGCACCAGCTGTTACTTAGCTGACATTTTACATGGAATGAGAAGTAACATTTCCTCAGAAATCATGTCCCACTAATTTTTCCTTACATAACTGGCACTGAATGTACATTGTAAACATATGTGGATATATATATATATATATATTAATTTAAAAAATCTTAGCTCATGTTACCCATCTAAATAGTATTTAAATTGACATTTGTGAATATAATTCCCTTCTGAAAACAATTCTTTTTGAAATCCTGTGAGGTTAGCTATGCTGCCTAGCTAGCACTAGCTGTTACTTAGTTGGCATTTTAAATGAACATTCCCTCAGAAATCAGGTCCATTGGTGGCTCAGTGGTAGGTTTCTCGCCTATCATGCGAAAGGCCCGGGTTCGATTCCAGCCAATGCCTCAACCCCAGCCACTGGATGCAGTGCCGGTCCCAAGCCCGGAAAAATGGGAAGGTTGCGTCAGGAAGGGCATCCGGTGTAAAACCTGTGCCAAGTTGTTATGCGGACCAGTCGGTCCGCTGTGGCGACCCCCAACAGGGAGCAGCCGAAAGCAACTTCTTCTTCCCTCAGAAATCAGGTCCTGATCATTTTACCTACCTAACTACCTAAATGAACATTATTAACATTTGTTGATATATTTTTTAAAAATTCATTCAGAAATCCTGTCAGGTTAGCTCATGCTGCCAGGCTGGCAATTTAAACAAACATTATGAACAATTATGAATGGAATTTAAGAATAAACCTCAAATTACATTTGTTCATGTCATTGTACCTAACATTTAAAAGGAACATTTATGACTAAAAGAAATCACTCAGCTTGCAAGCTTATGTTACCTAGCCAGTACCTTACAGTAAATATAAATTTCATTATTAAATGAAAATTTAACAAATTTTAATAAATTTTTCGACTATGTTACATAGGTGGCATTTTAAATGAACATTCTCACAGAAATCCTGTCAGGTTAGCTCAAGCTGCCCAGCTAGCTGGCAACATTATAAACAATTATTCATGCAATTTAAAAAGATTACCTCAGAAAATTAGTTACAAATCTACAAAATGGACATTTATGAATATAATTCTCTTCTGAAGAAAAATAGTCTTCAAAATCCAGTCAGTTTTACCCAGCTAGCTGACACTTTAGGTTACTTAGCTGGCATTTTAAATGATCATTGTCTTAGAAATTCTGTCAGGTTAGTTTGCTGGCATTAAAAATGAACAGTATGAATGTATATAAATATCATTTTAATATAATACGTTCAGAAATCCTGCCAGGTTAGCTCATGTTACTCTCTAACTCCATTAAACAAACAGATGTACAGATGGTATTTAGGTCTGGATCTGAATTAATGCGATCAATTGAGGTTATGGAAAGGTGTGTCGTGACTTTCACAAGTGAGTTTACTGAAACTAATAATCCACATGTTCATAATAATTTTGAATTCAACTTGCATGAGTTCATGGGTTAGCTAACATGATAAAACTGTTAAGCTTTTTGGTTTCAACCTGGTAGTATTTTAAGTTGTTTTAGCTAACAAGTTAATGCTGATAATAGTTTAAATTGAGATTGTGGCGACATATGCGCAGGAATTATAAATGTGTGATGTGTATTAATAATGAATTTTTAGGCTGCTTAGCATGCAGTGTGGTGGCACAGTGGGTAACGCTGTAGCCTCACAACTCCGGGATGCCTGGTTCAATCCTGAAAAGTTCCCTGGTTCTTTCTCACTTATTCATTTTTTTCTCTTATCTTCTTTTCAGTGACTGCAGGTTCCTAATGGCTTCTGATCAAGTCTCACACGCTTACGCTTTCACCCCCGTCTGTCTCCTGCTCACTGCTGCAAATGTATTCATAACACATGCATCTTTCAGCGCCCAAAGAGAGAAAGAGCGGTCGGCAAATGAGGGGTTGAAAAAAAAGAAGTCATTCTCCTGTAATATTAATATGCTCCTCTTTTTGCTATCAGACCGACAGCTCTGCTGCTGATTAGAGCGCTTTTGGTGTCGTGATGCTCTCTTGACCTTCTGTGTTGTTGGGCTGATTCATCCTCGTTCATGTGTCCCTGCCCTGTTCTTTCTCTTGCTCTTATCATCCCTGCTGTTGGATTAATGTCACATCAGACCGCTGTTTTCTGTCAAAATGCTGCAGTTTAATGATTTGGATGAACAAACAATTCAAATACAAGGCTTCGGTGGCCCAAGGAGCAGATGTGTTGACAGAATGATCAAATCACTAAGGGCAGTTTAAAAGAAAAACGATCATTAGCCTGTGGAAAGGGACTGGATTTTTTGTTAGATCATTTGCTTTTCCTGCTAATCGCCTCTACTGATTAATCCACCTGCTTAAAAAAAACACCAGACACTGGAGACTCCTCCCAAAAAAACATTAAACTTCCACCTTACAGAATATTTCATTATATAATACTGTATGTATATTGTCTTTGTTAAAGAACACATATATTTAAAGGAGACATTGTTACAATGGAAATGATAACATTAGCCTGAGCAGTCAGCGAATTTTTTGGTGTTTTACTAAATATTATTTTACTACAGTGGAACCTCGGCATATAAATTTAATTCGTTCTGGAGGCAAGTTCTTAAGGCAAAAATTTGTATTGCGAAATTAATTTTCCCATAAGAAATAATGCAAATGCAGATAATCCATTCCAGCCACCCAAAAATATTACCGATGTTACCAATACGCATTGCAAAGGCAATGTTGGTATCGTGGGTTGACTCTTCACAAACAGCTTTCATTGAAAATTTCTTATAATTCATAAGCTCGCTTTGGTTGGCTTTGCTTGGCTTTCCATTGATGCAAACAAGTTTTGAATGCCTCCTGGACATACGCCAAACTTAGCCGGTGTTCTGTTTGGTTCGTTCGTATGCTGATAATGCTTCATATGGTGATGCAAATTTCGTGCAAAATTTCAATTCTAAAGGCGAAAATTTGATAAGGGCGGATACCCTTTTCTAGAGCAACTTACATTTATCTCATTTATACAACTGAGCAGTTGAGGGTTCAGGGCCTTGCTCAGGGGCCCAGCAGTGGCAGCTTGGTGGTCCTGGGATTCAAACTCACAACCTTCTGATCAGTAGTCCAACACCTTAACCACATCCTTAAAAAGATGTACCCTTACAGCACACAAACATTTATGGCATTTGGCAGACATTCCTGTCCTTACATTTATACAACTGGTTAGTTTAGGGTCAAGCTCAAGTAGTAGCTTGGTGGAGCTGGGATTTGAACTCACAATGTTCCAAGCAGTAGCTCAACACCTTAACCACTGAGCTCCCACATTCCCATACACAATTATGTTCCTTTCTGGTCAGCTTTGCCATGTATCAGGGTTTCGTTGATCAAAACACAACACTATTGTTTCTTTGGTGTTTTGTGTTAATATATAAAATCTCATAAAAATGTGCATCTCTGGCATCATGGTTTCTTTGGAGCATGTTACAGAGCATTTATTCACTTCCATTAAGCTCCTTCTCTTTTTTTCTCCTTCTTTAAGATCTTTTTTTTGTTCTGAGAGGTCACAGAGCTGCTAATATGGACACACACACACACAGAATTGTAAACACCTCCCAGCAGCATCCGACCCAAAACAGATGAAACAGCAAGGTTAAACGTTTGCGTTTTTAAAATTTCTTCGCCTACTTATTACAGAGCCGACGTCAAGGCTGAGATTGAGAGCCAGCTCGCTTTCCGCAAGGTTGAGTTCTAATCTGACGAACGCAAATCCTGCTTCTTTGTTGATTATTTATTAAACCAAGGGCAAAACACAATAAAACATAATCACATTAAGTTTGTCAGCTACTCGGACAAACATCAAAGCCTTAAATAGTGCAGATCCCAAATTCGGGATGAGATTTAGGAATGGAGGAGGGGATGGAGGCAGTTGAATCAAAGGAAAAAAGGGAGGAAAGGAGGGTGAAGGGCTGAGGGCGAAAGAGAAAATCCTGATTTAATATTTGACCTTTTGAAGGGAGGATCATTTAAGAGAGTCAGTCTTGGACTGAAATTAAATTGGAATATTATTTCTTTTTTTTCTTTTTAATTTCATTTCCCTGCACCAGTCGCATGTTAATGCCCGACTTCAGCACAAGGCAATGTAGGAAAAAAGAAAGAAGGGGAGACACAAACGTACACTGGCAACGCTGAACTGTGAGCACGATTTCATCTCCAGTGTGATTTCAAGCCCTGAGTGGTCCGTATCACGGGATGTCTCGTCACCGTGTCCGAAGTCAAAAGGCTGTTTTAGGTTTTGTGCAGAAATAATGCTGTAATGCAACTCCTATTTTTTTTCACTGAATGAGCCTTCAGTGATCCTCTGTTGAATCATCGAGTCGTGAGCCAGACTGCTTTGTTGTGTCTCCTTCTCCATTCCACCCACACTTTCCTTCATATTTCTTTCAGCCAGAGAATCCTGCTAACTACCTGCGCTGTGCTGAGGGGATTGAGCTGTACGTGCTCTTGCTCTGTTCAGTAAATCAGTCGGTTTAAAATGAAGAATACAGTAGAAACACTTGGAGTCTGTGGAATTATTGGAAAATAATCAGGGAGGGTTTTTGGGGTAGTGGTGGCTCAAGTGGTTAAGGCTCTGGGTTGTTGATTGGAAGGTCAGTGTTTAAGCCCCAGCACCACTAAGCTGCCACTGTTGGGCAATTGAATCCTCTCTGCTCCAGGGGGACTGTATCATAGCTACCTGTCACATCTGGGCACCCCCACCCTATGCGGGGCTCGAACCCAGACCTCCCTGGTGCTGCGTGCATGCTCCTGCACGCTGTGGAAGATAGACCCATATGTGGGATTCAGCAAAGCACTGCTTTTATTACATAAACACAAGACATGGGGGAAAACTAACCTAAGCACTAAACATGACGAACACAGAAACCTAGAACATGAAACAATGACCGACAAAGACAAGAACACAGGGATCCCTATTTATAGGGCAAAATATCAAGGTTAATAGGGAACAGGTGACACAACAGGAGCGAGAACAATAGGGAGGGCGTGGCACAAAATACACACAAACAAGCAGGCTTCCGGGAAGTCCAGCTTCCAGCTGTTCCTGACACTACCCCTGTGCTCTGAATCCAACTTCCTCAACTGATATCTGCAAAGAAAAGATGTACACTGTGCTGTAATGTATGTGTTGCAATAATAGAGTTAAAGAATGGCATGGAATAATTTTTTACCCATTTATATTTACATGTCATAAAATATCCACAAGCAGGAACAAACAATCTTTCTCATATCACACATCTTTGATATTTTGCCTCAAGTTAATAAACAGTAACACTGGAGACTCCTTCGGAAAAAATTAAAACGGCAAACTTCTTCCTGCTGAAAACTTCACTGTGTTTGTGAAAGAACACACTTTTATTAAGCTTGTACTAGTCCAACATACGAGTCCCTTTAAAGGTGACGCTGTTGCCATAGAAACGATAATATTATTCTGAGCGAATGGAAAATGTTTTTGGTGTTTTATTGTTAAGAATTTTATTTGTAGTATTTTTAGTGTTTGTGGTTTTGCAGCACGAATAAATTAGCACAAAAAACCCCATCAAACTCATATGCACTTCTAGCTAGCAGGTTGTAGAGAGAGAAGAGGAAAAAGTTTTCCTTTGGCACAAGCAGGAACAAACCCACATTTTGGTTATCCTCGTCAAAACTCCAAACAGAAATAAAAACATTGAAGTGAGTTTCAAGGAGACAGGAGTGTGTGTTGGTTTGTGTGTGTGGGTGTGTTGGTGATATCTCGAACGCTTGTGCGGACGAGGGTAGAAGCGGTCTGTGAGCTGTGATGACAGGGAAAGGAAAAAAAAATCAATTGTCACTAAGTCAGTAGTGCCGAGGGATCTGTATGTGTGTGTTGCCAGGCTGATAAAGCTGATAAAAGCTCACGCATGGCTTCTCCGGCTGTGACGTGCTTACTCGTTGTTTCAGAGACCATCTGGTGCTCCGCAGATGCCAGAGCAAAGATCCACTCTCGCCTGGTTCCACAGGGGCATCTGATGCGTCGTTGCTTTAATCCCATGTGCAAATTCCCCCAGACTCCCAGCCAATCACCAGCCCCAACTGCCTTCTTTTACCTACTGTACCGCCATGCTCGACCTCTGGATGGCAGTAATGGCTCAGACGATTGATTATTTACCGCAAGACAAACATTGTAAGGCTTGATTTTCTTTGTTTATTGTTTGCGTGTGATAGCACACAGGATGACGCTTCTTTGGGTGTCTAATAGAAGGTAATGTGTGGGAGGTCTAATTGTATTTCGCTCAAGGCACAGGGGAAGGTGTGAACTCCTTCAACAAACATTCAGCTCTTTACTAGTGAAGACGAAGATTATAAAAAGGGCAGACTGCTGATTCGGGCTTTAATCAGTGGCCCAGAAAGCAGAGACACATCTTCCTGTGTTTTTGTGTAACACTGTGTGTGTGTGAGAAAAATAGAGATGAATCATTGCCTTTATGAATGGATTCATATGAAGGTTTGGCATTAGGACGCACGCTGATGGGTGTGTGTGTGGCTAAAATTCATGCTGAGCGTGATACTACAGTGTTAACTGTTCTCAGTAATTAGTTAAATTGATCACACAAACATCACATGATTTGTATATTCACTGGAACTCACTGAGAGATGAGGTGGGAAGCAGGGTGTTTGATTTGCACTAATCCTGCACTTCATTTTCTTTCTTTCTTTATTTTTAAGCATGCCTTTGCAGCCTTGTTATAAATTTGGATTTTGTGATTTTTCTTTTTAAAAACCAGCCATGAAGATGGAAAGATGGCGTGTCCAACATTGTAAAACACAATTAACTTTCCCAAATTAATTTGGATGTGCTAACTCAAGATGAAAAATTATACCTAGTGTCCCAGATGCCTGGAATCAGAAAGAGGAAAAGAAGTCTTTCCAACCCTCTTGAACAAACCTCAAAAAGAAATGAAACCAAAATGTTTGGCCAGTAAAAATGTTCAACATGACAACAAGTTGTCTTGTGGGTTAAAAAAACTTGAGTCTCCTTGAGTTTATCCACCCACCCATCAACCAAGGGACTTTGTGTGTGTGTTGCTTTCAGATGTTCCCTGTTCTTGGCCCACACAAGTTGGTTTTACACTGGATACCCTTCCTGACACAACCCTCCCATTTTTCCGGGCTTGGTACCAGTACTGCATCCAGTGGCTGGGAATTGAACCCAGGCCTTTCTCAGTGGTAGGCGAGAAACCTCCCACTGAGCCACCAATGCCCCGAGGGATTTTGTATGCCTGCTTATCCTACTACTGGGCCACTAGTCTGGCGCTAGTCCTAGCTGCTAGTAGAGCTTTGAAAACATACAGAACCTTATTTTATTCTAAATTAAAAAAGAGAGATGGCAGGACTTGATACTGCTCTTCGCTGGAGTCAATATTGTCCAAGAAAACTGCTTTTATGTACCTCTCTCGTCTGAACCGTGCTTAAATTAGCCCATAGTCTTCTATGTTAGGAGTTTGCTATGCGGTTAGTAGCTAGCGTACACTTTATAACAACTTAGCTACACTCAGGCTATGCAAAATGCTTAATAATTGATACACTACAGTACAAATGGCTAAGAATAAATGTGAGTATTAAGAAATACATATGGTTATTTCAAATAATAAAAATATCTATGATGGCATTTGGACTCTTAGTGGAAACACTCCTTAGCAGAAGTGGAAGTAGGAATTTTAGGCCCCTGAATAGCATAAAGCACAGCAGTCAACACTTCTGTGTACTGGTAAACTTCACCGGGCCCTTGGAATCGAACCCGCTAACCAGCAGGGGACAGAGAATTAGCCAGTGTCCCTTGAAATTGCATCTCAAGGCTAAGATTGTTGGAGGTTGAGGTCCTTTCTCAGTGGAGGCTCAGGATTTCCAGCCTGGTCTTCAGATCTTTAGTTCCTCTTGGCGATTGGTAATCTAGCCGTCCATGATATCCATGATGCACTGGTGCTCCTGAGCAGAGCTAAGAATAGTGTGTGTGTGTGTGTGTGTGTGTGTGTGTGTGTGTGTGTGTGTGTGTGTGTGTGTGTGTGTGTGTGTGGTGAGGTATTTTCAGAGATGGTGAGTGGGTGATGCGCATGGGCAGCTGGAATTTAAGCTCCAGCGTTTGTCATGGTTGGCATCACTACATGGAGGCCGAAGATAAGGAAATGGCAGGACACCAAGCATGTTGACAGAGAGAGAGAGAGAGAGAGAGAGAGAGAAAGAAAGAGAGAAAGAAAGAGAGAAAGAGTGGGTGAGAGGGGATGGAAGAAAACAGTGTACAGGAAAAGATGGTGATGAAGCTCATATTTATGCAGCTTGCAGTCTGAATGCAGTGTTTTGGAGTTTTTCCTTCCTTCCTTCCTTCCTTCCTTCCTTCCTTCCTTCCTTCCTTCCTTCCTTCCTTCCCTCCCTCCCTCCCTCCCTCCCTCCCTCCCTCCCTCCCCCCCTTGTCCTTCCGTCCATCCGTCCGTCCGTCCGTCCGTCCTTTCGGCACATTACCGCAATGTTTTTAATGTTTTAATACTAAATGATTCAGATGCAGATTAATAGTCCTGGATTTTCTCTTTGCTTCTCTTTGAGTCATTACGAGCAGTCGTATTGCTTCACCGAGGCGCCAGAGAACGCTTTCAGACGAGCTCTAATGTCAATATGTCAATGTATTACACCCCACCAGAGCAGATTACACACTAATTTACATTAACCGCCGCAGCCACGTGATTCTGCGTGACCTCATTCCTCTGTGTTGCACGTCGTCGCTGTGAATACTAAACCCTCCACTGCAGCGATGTACAGTAAATATGCAAATTAGACAAATGAATATGCATGTCATACTAATTGGTGCTTCAGTTCCATAACAGGTCCTGCCACTGAACAAATCAAATTACACCAGCTTTACTACTGATGCTCCTTCGAGTGCAGTTAAAAAGCATGCACTTAGAAAACTACATAAAGTAGAAAACAACAAAGTTGCTTTTATTACATTAGTCTAGAGGCTAGATGACCTGGAACTCAGAGATAAAGAGAGAGAGAGAGAGAGAGAGAGAGAGAGAGAGAGAGAGAGAAGAGGAGAAAGAGAGAGAGAGAGAGAGAGAGAGAGAGAGAGAGAGAGAGAGAGAGAGAGAGAGAGAGAGAGAGAGAGAAGCCTTTTCACTTACAAATCTGAATCCAGGACTATCTGTTAGCTGGTTGAGTATGTGTCTGTTTATCATATAATGCTAGAATTGTCAGTAGGAAAGAGAGAGAGAGAGAGAGAGAGAGAGAGAGGAGAGAGAGAGAGAGAGAGAGAGAGAGAGAGAGAGAGAGAGAGAATAACTAATACTAATTCCTTTAATTTAAAATGCATTTCATTTAATTAATTAAAAAATTAGTATTCGAAAGCCACTGAGAATCTTGTGTATATATGACATGAATTATGGAAGGTGATAATAATGTCGCTTTCTTCAGCATAGAAAATCACTTCATATATGTTTATGGGTTATTTATTTAATTATTTATCTGTATACCATAGTATTATCTTGTCCCTGAAATTTTAATTGGTTTTACATTACTTACACACATCCAGCAAGGTTATTTTTCGGCTGTTTCTTTGGACGCTTTTTTTTTACCAGTACACTGGTATACACTGGTCAGGACTCAGTTGGCTTTCAGTGTGAGACGTGTATTTTTCCCTCTTTTGGATAACCTTACACAGCATTTTAGTGGTTGAAGATAAACACCTTCAAATTTTAGATACTTGGGGCATCTCAGAGAGCAGAAATGGGTTTGTTATCAGCATTTACTTTGAAGATAGAAACATTTGTATGGTAAAAAAATAACCGTGTTTGTCTTTTTGTAACTTTTCAATGAATATATTGCCCCTAGTAGGCTAGGGAAAACAGAAATACTTATAAAACTCTACAAATTCTTAAAGTTCTGAGCGTCTATTTTCATATGAGCTTCATATTAACCACCACTGTGGAGTGAGACATGACAAAGATATTCTGTTTAATATTTCTAATGAACACAGTTTGTATGAGAACCTTACTGCTTTGTTGCATGCATGCTCACTTAATAGTTCTAAGAGTTAAGCTAATCTGAAGGAAGCTTTATAGCCTATGAGTCAAACACCAAAAAATAACATAGCTCTCCGTGGTAGTCGCGAGCACATTGGAACAGACCCATACACAGGATAAAATAAAGTGCTGCTTTAATAACATCAATCAAACGAAATGAACACAAGACAAATAAAACATGATTACCAAATACAACGTGAGCATGGAGACTATCAGAACCAGCAATTTGAGCAACAGTAGCTCGTCTGTTGGATCGGATCACACAGGCAAGCCTTCGCTCCCCACGTGCATCAGTGAGCCTTGGCCGTCCATGACCCTGTCTCCAGTTCACCACTGTTCCTTCCTTGGACCACTTTTGATAGATACTGACCACTGCAGACCGGGAACACTCCACAAGAGCTGCAGTTTTGGAGATGCGCTGATCCAGTCGTCTAGCCATCATAATTTCGTCCTTTTTAATCCTTACGCTTATCCATTTTTCCTGCTTCTAACACATCAACTTTGAGGACAAAATGTTCACTTGCTGCCTAATATATCCCACCCACTAACAGGTGCCATGATGAGGAGATCATCAGTCTTATTCACTTCACCTCTCACTGATCATAATGTTATGCCTGATCGGTGTACGTATCTGTCCTGTAGCGTATTATACTGTTTATTTGCACTGTCCCAGTCTTGCACTGTTTGCACTAGGATGTATTTTATGTTGCTAGGACAACTTACTCTTTAGTCTCACTATGTAGTTACATATAGTTTCACTATGTACTGCATCAGCTACATATGTTTGAAATGACAATAAAAGCTTATTGACTTGACTTGATCAAAGATGTTCCTCTCTTACAGTACAATATAGCAATATTGCAGTGGTTCGATATTTATCATCATTATTGTAATATTTCATTAGGGGCATTGGTGGCTCAGTGGTAGGTTTCTCGCCAATCATGCGGAAGGCCCGGGTTCAAATCCCAGCCACTGGATGCAGTGCCGGTCCCAAGCCAGGAAAAATGGGAGGGTTATGTCAGGAAGGGCATCCGCATCATTTGCCAAGTTGTTGTGCGGACCAGTTGGTCTGCTGTGGCGACCCCGAACAGGGAGCAGCTGAAAGCATTGTAATATTTCATTAATGTATAGTGGCTTTAGTGTATCGTCTCATGCCTCGTACATTCCATTCAATTCCAATTTCTGTTTTTTTAAATTTATGTAACGCTGTTAACAAGTGGGGGGCACGGTGGCTTGGTGGCTTGGTAGCTAGCACGTTTGCCTCACACCTCCAGGGTTGGGGGTTCGATTCCTGCCTCCGCCGTGTGTGTGTAGTTTGCATGTTCTCCCCGTGCCTCGGGGGTTTCCTCCCCAGACATGCATTGTAGGTTGATGGGCATCTCTAAATTGTCCGTAGTGTGTGATTGTGTGAGTGAATGAGAGTGTGTGTGTGCCCTGCGATGGGTTGGCACTCCGTCCAGGGTGTATCCTGCCTTGATGCCCAATGACACCTGAGATAGGCACAGGCTCCCCTTGACCCGAGAATAGATCAGATAAGCGGTAGACAATGAATGAATGTTAACAAGGGACTTTGTTACATCACAAATCTGGATATAAAATTCTAATCTACATTTATCCCTTAATTAGATTACATTTCATATGTAAAGATGTAAAGTGAAACTTAAAAGAAACTCACGTTCCAGCCATCCATTAACGCAGAACGTGTTTGTCTATGCAGCTGACATTTGAGTAGGAACTCATAATATCAATAATTAATGAGCGATAAATGTCTGCCTTGTTTTTCTTCTCCTCCTCTCTCTGTGGTGCTGTGCTGTGTTATGGAGAAGATCGGTGTTGACCAGAGGTTAGTGACCTGCATTATCACTTTACGTCCCTCAGCGCTCATGCTGAAGATGTTTGCACCCAATTGGCCTCCTCTGGATCAATAATCAGCGAGTGATGAAAGCTTTTAGTCTATTAAAACGCATTTGATTTTATTTGTTCTCGATGTTGCCTAAATGAATGTGTGTGGCATTTATGGATATGTTTTTTATTTGTTGTTTAAATTATGTATCAGTTGTGAAATTCAATTTAAAATTCAAGGAAATATAAAAAAATTCTAATTTTGTTTGTTCGATATTTTTGTGATATGTAACTGCCATTTTAAAAATATCAATTTCTATTCTGTAACATTTGAACATTCTTTATTGTTACATGTATAATAATTTGCATTTCATATAACATTTGCATTTTACATTCTATTACCTAATCGTCTTTCTTCTTATTTCTACTAATTCTTTTTTTATTTTGTAAAAAATTTCTCCTTAATTCTGTCATTTTTTAAAATTTTTTTTAAAAAGTTTTTCTTATTTCCATTCATTAAAAAAACTATATATATATATATATATATATATATATATATATATATATATATATATATATATATATAGTTTTTTTTTTATATGTCGAGGAGGAACAAGGCGGGATTTCATTTCACTGCATATTGTTGTTACGAACAGAACAGGGACTGAGACGTGGATGCACTGGATATGGTTTTATTGAGAAACCTTAGCAGAGAGAGAGGAGATCAGCAGAATCAAGCGAGCAGGTAATTCCCAGAGATGAGTCTCGCGCTGCGGGGAATAAGGTGTGTCTGTAACATTACCCCCCCCTCCATGGTCCGCTCCCGAGGACCGTGGACCCCGACGTCGTGGCGGTCGACCTCTGCCCCGAGGAGCCGGCCGGTCGGGGTGGCTGGCATGGAAGTCCTCGCGGAGGCCCGGATCCAGGATGTCGTCTCTGGGGATCCAAGACCGTTCCTCGGGACCATATCCCTCCCAGTCGACCAGGTACTCCAGGCGACCACCACGGCGCCGGGAATCCAACACTTCTTTCACCAGATACGCAGGTCCATCGTCTATGAGCAGCGGAATGGGGGGTTCCTCTGCTGCGCCAGGCTCTGTGGAGGGAGAAACAGAAGGGTGGTGAGGTTTTAGTAACGAAACATGAAAAACTGGGTGTATTTTGTACTCGTGGGGAAGCTGTAGGCGGTAAGTGACGGGGTTGATCTTCCTGACTATGGGGAAGGGACCAATGAACCTGGGACTTAGCTTTTTACAGGGGAGACGCAGTTTGATGTCCCGAGTTGACAGCCAGACCTTCTGCCCCGGCTGGTAATCTGGAGCTTGGGACCGTCGAAGGTCCGCTGTCGTCCTGCGTCTCCGCACGGCCCGTTGAAGTTGTCGATGCGCCTCGCCCCAGACCCTCTTGCTCTCCCGGAACCAGTAGTCCACCGCTGGGACGTCAGATGGTTCCCCATCCCAGGGGAACAGTGGGGGCTGGTAGCCGAGCACGCACTGAAACGGGTTGAGGCCTGTGGTGGACTGCCGTAGGGAGTTCTGGGCGTACTCAGCCCAACCCAAGAACTGATTCCAGGATTCCTGGTGGCTGTGGCAAAAGGTACGTAGGAAGCGGCTTACCTCCTGGATCTTCCGCTCGGTCTGTCCATTGGTTTGCGGATGATAGCCCGAGGAGAGACTTATGGTCACATCTAGACGTCTGCAAAAAGCTCTCCAGACTCTGGAGGTAAACTGTGGCCCCCTGTCGGACACTATGTCTTCAGGGAGCCCATAGTACCTGAAGACATGGTTGAAGAGGCACTCGGCCGTGTCCAGGGCTGTGGGTGGTTTAGGCAGGGGAATTAGTCGGCATGCTTTGGAGAACCGGTCTACGATGACGAGGATACATGTGCATCCCCCAGAGGCTGGGAGATCGGTGATAAAGTCCGCCCCTAGGTGTGACCATGGACGATTTGGAACTGGCAGGGGTAGTAGCTTTCCGGAGGGGAGATGGCGTGGGGTCTTAGCCATGGCGCACTCCCTGCACCCCTGGACGTACCTTTTGACCTCCGTCGCCATGCGGGGCCACCAGAAACATTGTTGAAGGAGCGAGAGGGTTCCAGTGATTCCGGGATGGCCAGTGCCCAGGGACGTGTTTCGTGGAGTGAATGAGGTTGGTGCGGCGGGACCGTGGAACAAACTGCAGTCCTGGCGGGCACCCTGGTGGGTCCTCGGTGGAGGTGTTCGGCTCGGGAGCGTCTCCTCCGACCACAAGATGGGGTTCGCGAAGAGCCCTTCAGGGAGAATGGGTTCAGGATTCTCAGTGGCGATGTCTGGACTATGAAGACGAGATAGGGTGTCGGCCTTAATGTTCTTTGATCCTGGGCGGTACGATAAGGTGAAGTTGAATCTGGTGAAGAATAGGGCCCAGCGGGCTTGACGGGGGTTTAGTCTCTTTGCGGCCCGGAGGTATTCAAGGTTCTTGTGGTCGGTGAGGACAGTAAAGGGGTGTTTAGCTCCCTCGAGCCAATGTCTCCACTCCTCCAGGGCAAGCTTGACGGCGAGCAGCTCGTGGTTGCCGATGTCATAATTCGCTTCTGCCGGGTTGAGCTTGCGTGAAAAGAAGGCACATGGATGGAGTCTCAGTGGCTTCCCCTGCTGCTGTGACAGGACTGCTCCCACTCCGGTGGTTGAGGCGTCGACCTCGACGACAAAGGGGCGCTCTGGGTCGGGGTGAACGAGGAGGGGAGCGGTAGTGAAGGCTTGCTTGAGTGTGTCGAAGGCTTGCAGGGCAGTTGGGGTCCAGGTGAGTGATTTGGGTTTATTTCGTAGGAGATTTGTGAGCGGACTGGTGACAGAACTGTAGCCTCGGATGAATCTACGGTAAAAATTTGCAAAGCCTAAGAATCACTGGAGCTCTTTCACAGACGTGGGTCTGGGCCAGTCGCGGACGGCGTCTACCTTCTTCTCGTCCATGCGGACGCCACTGCGATCAATGACATACCCCAGGAACTGCACCGATGGTTGGTGGAAAAGGCATTTCTCCGCCTTGAGGAAGAGATGATACGTTCTGAGTCTGTGAAGGACCTCCATAACGTGGCGTTGATGGTCAGCCATACTCCGGGAGTAGATAAGAATGTCATCTATGTACACTAAGACGAACTTGTGCAGAAAGTCCCGGAGTACCTCATGCATGAAATCCGGAAGAACACGGAACACAGAAGAGGCATTGGCTAAGCCATAAGGCATTACTAAATACTCATAGTGGCCTGTAGGGGTCACAAACACGGTCTTCCATTCGTCCCCCTCCCGTATCCGGATAAGGTTGTAGGCGCTACGGAGGTCCAACTTCGAAAACACAGTGGCGCCGCGGAGGCACTCCAGCGCCGCAGGGACGAGAGGAAGGGGGTACCTGAATTTGACCGTGATCTTATTCAGGGCTCGGTAGTCGATGCAGGGCCGCAGACCGCCGTCCTTCTTGGCCACAAAAAAAAAACTCGAGGCAGCAGGGGACGTGGATGGGCGAATGTAGCCCTGGGATAGGGCCTCCGCGATGTACTCCTCCATGGCCTTCTCTTCTGGGAGGGAGAGGGAGTATATCCTCCCTCTGGGCACTGGCTCACCTGGGACGAGGTCGACAGCACAATCCCATGGCCGATGTGGAGGCAGCTTGGAGGCTTTCCTGGGACAGAAGACATCCCAGAAGCGAGAGTAGCACGCGGGGATCTCGATGGAACGGTTCTCGAGAGGGCTTTCCACTGACGTAGCGTGCAGTTGAACTTCGTGGACTGGTGAAAGTCTTGGGCTCGGTCGTTCCAGAAGACATCCCTCAAAACAGTGCTCCCCCCACCTCAGGACCTCTCCTGTCCTCCACGAAAGGATGGGGTCGTGCTGTTCCAGCCAGGGACGGCCGAGTACCACGTCCGCTTTGGAGTCCTCCAGAACCATTAGGTGGATCTCTTCAGTGTGCAGGACCCCGATCTGGAGGCGGAGGGGCCCTGCTAGCCGACGCACCTGCCAAAGGGACCTCCCGGTTACTGCGTGGATTTGGTAAACCTTCGGCGTGGCGGTGGTGGGGAGGTGGAGCTGACGGCAGAGACTCCCGGAGATGAAGTTCCCTGCTGACCCAGAGTCGAGGAGTGCAGTGGCTGAAACACAAAAACTAGAGGTAGCAAGACTGACCAAAATTGAAAGGGGTTTCAGGACATTCAACTCAGGCAGAAGAGCACTTACCATCGGCCTGGCCGGGCGAAGGGGGCATTCCCCCACGAAATGCCCCGAGCCACCGCAGTAGAAACACCGGTTCTGGGTCAGCCGTCTCTGCCGCTCCTGCTGGCGTTCCGCAGCCGACACGCCCGAATGCCCCAGGTGCATGGCCTCACTGACTGGTTCTGTGTCGTTGAACGTCTCCGGCGGGCGGGCGTGGGTGGCAGTAGCTGTCTGGCCCTGATGCTCCTCCAGGCACAGCTGCATGTGTGTAGCAAATCGGATGGAGAGCTGGATAAATCTCTCCAGCCCGTTGGAATCCTCGTATGCAGCGAGATGCAACCGCACGCGAGAATCGAGACCCTGACGATACGTGGTGATTAGCGCCTGTTCATTCCATCCACTGGCTGCGGCGAGAGTCCTGAACTGAAGGGCATACTCGGAGACAGACATGGAACCTTGCTTTAGCCGGCATAGTCTCTCACCTGATGACGAGTCCCGTTCTGGTTGCCCGAACACCTCCTTAAAGTGTTCGGTGAAACGGGGCAGCGAGGACATGATGGGGTTGTTCTGGGTCCAGAGCGGTTCGGCCCAACGAAGAGCCTTCCCGCCGAGGTGGGAGACAATGAACGCGACTTTGGCGCGATCGTCAGGGTATGAGTGCGGCTGCATCTCCAGGGCCAATGAACACTGCAGCAGGAACCCGTTGCAGTCCTCCGCCTTGCCGGAGTAGAGCGCCGGAGCGGCCACAGGACTCGCGATCACAGGTGGCGAAGGAGAAGCCACGGCGGAGGCGGAAGAGCTCGCCGGAGCTGTGGATCCGGGCATGCTGGCGAGCGCACGGCGGAGCGCCTCGACCAGCTCGTAGAGGGGATCCGGCGCGCTCATGCTCCGCTGCTCAGTCGGTTCGGTCCGGTATTCTGTTACGAACAGAACAGGGACTGAGACGTGGATGCACTGGATATGGTTTTATTGAGAAACCTTAGCAGAGAGAGAGGAGATCAGCAGAATCAAGCGAGCAGGTAATTCCCAGAGATGAGTCTCGCGCTGCGGGGAATAAGGCGGGCAGAAATCTCTAATGTAAGAGAGACCAGGTTAGCCGTGGAGTCCGTAACGTGAATCATAACACTAAGGTATGTGGTAACGATACCGGACAGGGACAGAGTGAGCTGTAGTGCTATATATAGTGTGGTGGTGAAGGTGATCATGAATGTCAGGTGAGACTAATTAGAAATCAGGGGAGGGAGTGCGCTGTGACTGGGTGCGTGCAGAGCCTGGCGTGTCTGTAACAATTGTATACTTTATATCACTGTGTATGTGACAAATACAATTTCAAAAAATTTCTTCTCCTTTCTACTATTTCTTTATAAAAAATAAAAAAAACTTATTTTTATTAATTCTTTTTTTAATTAAAAAAATTTGTCTTATTTCTATAATTAAAAAAAAAAACTTAATTCTTAAATTTTGTGTATTTATATGACGAGGAGAAAAAGGGCAGGATTTCATTTCACTGCATATTGTATACTTTATATCACTGTGTATGTGACAAATACAATTTAAAAGAATTTCTTCTTATTTCCATTAATTCTTTTTATTTGATAACTTAATGGTTGAATTTTGTGTATTTAGATGTCAAGGAGGAACAGGGCGTATTCTCATTTTACTGCATGTTGGATATTGTATATTACTGAATTCTATAATGTTCTATCCTTTGAAGTGAGCATATACTGTGAACAGAAAGTGTGTTAAAAAATTAAATATAAAAAATACAGAAAAATATAAAAATATTTTTTTTGCAAATTTCTCAGCTTTTCTGATACAAATAAACTTTAACCCTAAAAAATAAAAATAAAAAATAAATCTGTTTGTCAAGTAAAGCCACAGTCAAGTTTTGTTCATGTTTTACGTGACAATGAGTTTTATTTATATAATGCTTTCAACATTAGGCACAAAAGCAATTACACTGATCCATAATGAGTTGTGAGTAAGTGATGTTGATGTAGCTGAAATACTGATTGTAAATACATTTATTGTAAGCTCCTGGTGGAAGATTTAGAGCAGAATAGTCTCAGTTTGCTGTCTGTAAAATGAATTGTTCTTTTTCTCGAACTTAAATGTGGAAAAAAGTGAAAGAAAAATGCAGGAACCAGATAAACAGAGAATATTAAGCAGAGCAATTAAAATTCTTAGCAGTAAAAAATGTGGAAAGGTTTTTAAAGTAGAATGTTAGAGTAATGAGAATGCTGGGAATGCTACGAATTTAAAAACAGGAAGTACATCACTGTTGATGCCAACGATGAACTGAATGTGGATTTTGGTCGAGACTGTGAGACTTCAGCTTACTAAAGATAAGAAATATGTTTTAGCTGATTGACTGCATTGGTTGAAGGGAGGAAAAATGTTTAAAACAATTTATTTAGCCGAGATTTTTTAAATGTGCTTCAGTTTATTTTAATATCGTGTGTAAAATAATGATTACTGTTACTGTGTGGATGCTAAGTTCCTGGCATTCTGCAAGCTGCTTTCTGGATTGCAAATTTGCCGGATTTAGACTCCAGAATGCTTGTTTTCTATCTGCCATGTAGTTAATGCCTGCACTGTCTGTCTGTCTCTCTCTCTCTCTCTCTCTCTCTCTCTCTCCCTCTCTCTCTCTCTCTCTCTCTCTCACACACACACAAACACACACACACACACACACACACACACACACACACACACACACACACACACACACACACACACACACACACACACTCTCTCACACTAATTGACAGACTGGAGAAGCCGAGTCAGATTCTCGTATTGTAAGGCTGAGACAGAGACGTGTGTGTTTCTCTTGCCTGCTTGTGTACAGTGTCCAGAAAACCAATGTTTGCAGCCAGGGAAAGCGAATTGGAATCGTTTTTCAGTGCAGGACATTTTCTCCCCCAAAAGAAAACTGCAAACTCAGACTGTAGCACAGCCATACGAAGGTAGTTCCCTTTCCAGAAATTTCCATATATACAGTATGTGCACTGGTGTGCTTGATGTAAGTTGCACTCACGTCTAAAAATCAAAAGAAGTCCTCAGAAGCAGGAAATTTGTAGTGGTAATTGTTCTCATCTGTAACCTACAGTTAAATTGGTGTATGTGACATGTTATGCATTTTAGGTGGATATCAGACAGCAGCAGGAATCATCACACATCATTGTTATTTAGTCAAAGATTTTAATCTACCATCAAACACAATTAATTTTACACAATGTATTAATATCATAGTGGTTCGATTTGTCTTTATTATAACATCTCATTATTGCTATTATACACTTTTTGCACAGCACACTGCATTTTTATGCACCTTTTATTCAGAACAGCCATCTTTTATTCATATTCATATTACAGTATATCATCAACCCTTGTATGGCTTTTATATACTGCACTTATTTTTTAAATTTTGACTATTTATTTTTCCTCTGGTCAAACATACAGCTCATTCCAATTGATTTCATTTCATTTTCATTACTTTTTAAATCCCTCTTTTTGACCTTATTTTATTTGATTCTATTTTTATAACATGGACAGTCATGCAAAAAACTTTTTACTGCATGTATATGAGCGTGACCAAAACAAATTGAATTTGTATTTTATAAATATGTTATTTACATATTGCTGAACTGCATTAAAATATTGTTTTAAAAAATAAAAAATAAAAGACTTGTGTGACGGTGGCACAAGCACTGCTGCGTAAAAACTGGGAAAAAATGCTCCTCGCCCCCTAAAAGTCCCGACACAGAGAGAGCGGCGGCAGTGCACCACTACGGCCAATGCCACTGACATAAAACCAAAGCCGATCAGCACCACGGTCAGCTCCGCTGGAACAGAGTGGAAGGGTGAAACCCTCACCCTTAGGCAGAAAAGCACAGTGGAAGGTCATGCTCAGAGCTAGAGGAAGGTAAACCTTTGGATGGGACTAACATGCTTTTCTCCCTCTGCCTCTATTTTGATGCTTCCTCTGCCAGCTGAGCCATCACCACGTGACTAGGGGACTGCTCCTGCACCTCCACTGTTGCTTCAGACGCCAACATGCCTTTAGGGCCTGGAGATCTCCACAGTTCTCTCTCCAAGACCAGACCCTTTGGTTTGGAAGTACCCATTAAACTTGTATATATTGATTCTCTTCACCCTCCTTTGTCTCTGTGCTGTGCCTCCCATGTTCCCCCTCCTAGAGTGCCCTACACTTGTTACAGTTAATGTTAATATTACAGAATATTCCAATGTAGATCTGTTGATGATGATAATGATGCTCATATTGTGATGAACTGTGTCACAATACAAATGGAACTCAATGTGTTCACCTGTTGTAGCTCATTTTGTGTGTTCTGAGATGCTTTTCTGCTCGGCACATTTGTTAAAGAGTGATTGTTTGAGATACTGTAGCCTTCCTGTCGGCTTGAACCAGTCTGGCCATTTAGATCCTTTTGATCATAACACTATGGTCAGGAAAGTTTTATAAGCATAAATATTCCATCACAAATTGTCCAAATGACCTTACATGATCAGATTATCAGACACTGTGTAATGTCAGGTTTTATTCTCATGCCTTCTTCTACAGTCCACACATTTACATTTCTGGCATTTGGCAGATGCTCTTATACAGAGAGACTTACAATTTATCTAATTTATGCAACTGAGCAATTGAGGGCGAAGGGCCTTGCTCAGGGACCCAGAAATGACATCTTGGACCTGGGATTCAAACTCACAACCTTCTGATCTCCAGCATCTTAACCACTAAGCTACCACATCCCCCACACACATGTATGATACCTTCCCAAGTTACTACAACACATCAAATAAACAGGTCATGTTGTCATGGTTATTGGTGTCCATCAGAGATCAAGTGTAACTAAGAAATTAGGAAACAGACCGGAAAATGATACGAGACTATTAGTTCAATATAAGGAATATGTATGACTGATTAGCTCTTTAAAAAATGCTTTGCTATTGCAAAAGCTAGAAGAAAAGCTTTGTTGGACTATACAGTACCCACGAATCATTGATTGTGTTATTGATGCATGTTCAAATGTCAACTGCATTTGCAAACATGCTCAACATGTACCACATGCCACATCAATCTCTTTAATGGATGAAATGTGGTGCTGAAGGTCTGCACCATATGGGGTCAGAACTGCTCATTACCATAACTCACCAGTGGGGGAGAGAGACAGAGAGAGAGAGAGAGAGAGAGAGAGAGAGAGAGAGAGAGAGAGAGAGAGACAGAGACAGAGACAGAGAGAAACAGAAAGCCTTTTCACTTACGAATCTGAACCCAGGACTATCTCTTGCCTGGCCGAGTGTGTTTCTGTTTATCATATAATGCTACAATTGTCATTAAGCGTTCCTACTAATGGTCGCCATGGTAATAACGTTTATCAGTGTGTGGTACAGCTAGCATTCTTAATCATCTACTAAAATGAAACAATCTGAAGGAAGATTTGGTGTTCATGTATAAAATTCAGCAGTGTATATATTCATCGTATGATATGAGATGAAGGAGAAGCAATGTGTGCTCTTTGTGAAGGATCATGTGCATTCTACTGTACAGGCTACACTCTGATTGGTGCACCTAGTCGCTCCTAATTTGTCCTACTAATAGACACGTCCAGATCCGGGGTCTTTGTCGATGCGATTCACTGTATGCCTGAAAGTAGAATGACATTTTGCCATTTGTGTCACAATTGACACAGAAAGCGACAACAGAACACAGTAAAGTGGAGAAATGGATTGCTCTGAAAGGCTAAATTATTCTCTGCCTTTCATTTGGAAGTGACAAGCAATTTGCAACTTTAAATTTCAATTTTCATAATCGCCAATTAAGCCCCAGTCCATTCTCCCTTTCCACCTCTCTTTCTACTCAGAACTTTCCAGAACGTTTTATAAGCCGGAAGCGATTGACAGCCCGGCTTTGTTAGTCCATGTTGTCTGGTTTGCACGGAGGATAATTTGCAGTGTGGATCAGGGAGTGCGCTGACCAGAACTTCATCCCGCCGTTGCTGATTGAGTGAAAGCCAAATGGCACACCGCTTGCTGATCCGTCTGCTGATTTGTTATCGCTGACAAGCGCAACCTTTTTATCGATGAAGCCATGAAAACAAGCGGGGCGAACAAAATACGCCATGACCTTTGAAAATATCATGCCGGCCATCACGATTTCCACTAATTCCGTTGTTTTGAGTGTGCTCTGAGGCTCAACGAAAGGTTATGATGCTTCTGTAAATAGTCATTTAACCAAATGAATGGTGCTTTATTGTATCGTATTGTGTTTTATTCCCAATTACACATTGATAAAGCTCATTCCGGCTGGTTGAATGAATTTAAGGGGAAGCTTGCGTTTCACAGCCAAATGTGTATTGTTCCAGCTTTTATTTACCAGCTTGGAGTGTTTTATTTTTTTTCAGTCCAGCAGTCCCAGGGTGTTGTTTTGAATGCCAGCATATCCAACAGAAAACCCACAGAGCTTTCTCGCTGTTGCATCATTTTCAGGGCTGTTGATGAGAGAGAGATGTGGACAGGAGCCACAGTTTCCTATTGCGGAGTTACAAATCTCACTGCTATTAAATGCTCCGTCACAGGGAAATTTCTGCATGTCCGACTGCATGCTGTGACTCCTGTGGTGACGCCAGTGTTGTTAGTGTGCACCAAAGACGGAGGGGTTTATGATTAAAAAGAATAAAATCTGCTATGCAAACCGGGGGCTTTCCAGCAAAACACTATATAAAAACCAGAGAGAGCCAGATCAACTGAGAAAATATCTGCTGTCGATTCATGGAAAATGGTCCGGCTCGATACAGAAATGCATGCAAATAGCGATCTTCTCTAAAAAAAAAAAAAAAAGAAATACTAACAGCTTGTGTGTGTGTATTGGAGATGTTTCTTTAAGCTAATAATTTTATGATGAAAATGAATATAATTAAAAATCAGAACTAAGGTTTCAACATAAATGCATGACACTGTCACTGAGTTTTGTTGCTCATTTCAAATACAAAATTTATAACTTATAACCTGAATCTATAAATTCCTGTAAAGCTGCAATTATTAAATGCACTATACAAATAAAATTAAACTCATTTGAATTGATTGGTTAAAAAAAAAACATCTCTGAAACATTGACACCGCATGGAAAATATAGCCTCTAAAAAATTATTTAAATAAATAAAAAATAATAAATAAAAAATTTCTGTCCCTGAATGACTATTGCTGTTTTTGCAACAGGAAGTGCAGCTGAGGCGAGTCAGAGACGAGTCAGAGAAGAGTCAGAGATGAATCAGAGATGAGACTGAGAAGAGTCAGAAGACGAGTCAAAGACGAATCAGAAATGAGACAGAGAAGCGTCAGGGAAGAGTCAGAGAAGCGTCAGAGAAGAGTCAGAGAAGCGTCAGAGAAGCATCAGAGAAACGTCAGAAGATGAGCCAGAGAAGCGTCAGAGAAGAGTCAGAAGATGAGTCAGAGATGAGACTGAGAAGAGTCAGAAGACGAGTCAAAGACGAATCAGAAATGAGACAAAGAAGAGTCAGAAGATGAGTCAGAGAAGCGTCAGAGAAGCGTCAGATGAACCAGAGAAGCGTCAGAGAAGAGTCAGAAGATGAGTCAGAGGCGAGTCAGAAGATGAATCAGAGGCGAGTCAGAAGATGAATCAGAGAAGTGTCAGAGAAGAGTCAGAAGATGAGTCAGAGAAGAGTCAGAGAAGAGTCAGAAGATGAGTCAGAAGATGAGTCAGAAGATGAGTCAGAAGATGAGTCAGAGAAGAGTCAGAAGAAAGGTCCGAAAAGATTCAGAAGACGAGTCAGAGACAAGTCAGAGATGAGTCAGAGAAGAGTCAGAAGACGAGTCAGAAGACGAGTCAGAAGACGAGTCAGAAGACGAGTCAGAGACGAGATGAGATTGTTGTTTTAAATGAATAAAATTCACAAACGTTCAAATTTGTAAAAGTGTAATTATTGTATACAATACCATAAAAAAATAAATAAAAAAATCTGATTGTATACTACAGGAATAGACACTCTGGAAAGTGGATGCAAGTGCAGGTCATTTTAATAGGAACAGATAAAAAAATTTAGGAACAGTTCCAGTGAAAAATCTAAACACAGTCAAGTCAATCTATGTACAAACAAACATACAAAAAAAACGCAGATAATTTAGATCATAATGCAGGGTTTGTAACTTCATAGACACTAGTGAACTGAACTTATACATCACAGAGTACAAACTGAAACAAAGAACCAACAATTAAAGACAAAAAGATATTGACTGGGAACGAGGAAGTGCAGGTGGTTGCTGAGAGTGTGAGTCTGGGGAGGCTGTGTTTAATCCATGGATGAGACACTACAATAGTTTATCTACCTCAGTTAAAGCTGTAGGGATCTTCATCTTAGTCAAAATGACAGTATTTAAACACCAATTCTGCTTTATCTGTTACCTATTCTTGCTTTTCACTTTCTCCATCTCTTTGTTTGATGGACAGCTAACATCCTTCCATAAATGCTTCAGGCTTTCAGCAGAAGCACTTTGACGAAGCATAAACCAGGCATTAAACAGCCATTTCTGCTTCCCTGTGAGAGACAATCCCCAACGCCACTGTTTTCCCAGCTGGGGCTAAAGTCCGACATTTGTATACGGATATATCCGAATCCAATCCCCATAAAACAAAAAAAGAAAGAAAAAAGCAGAGCACAGGATGGACAAAAAGGAAAAGAGGAAAGGAAACTCATTCATAATTCAATAGCTGGGAAACCCTTCGGTGGCCTTGATAGGCATGTATCAGCTCATTCACAAACACCACACACACACACACACACACACACACACACACACACCATGCAGCGCTGCAGGGATCCGTACACATTCCTGTGCAGCTTCTCAAGATCTGAGTCACGTCTCCTGGGGCTCCTCTGCCCATCTGTGTCCATGTCCTTCATGCCCTCGACTTCGTAGCGCTACAGGGAGGAGGAGATGAGAAAGATGAAAAGATGGAGCTCAGGATGGAGGCCGTGACTCACGCAAGGATGGGCAAAAGTTAAGAGAGACAAAAAGGTGAAAAACTGATGATGACGTAGAGCAGTAGTTTTGATTCAGAGCATGTGGAACAAACAGGATGAGGAAAAAAAAACAAAAAAACAAAAAAAAAAAAACCCACACCCAGGTGACTTGTTCACTACATAGCTACATAGGGTATGATAGGGTATGATGCAATGCCGCTGATGGACGCTACATGGACACTAACGTGCATTTTGAGTTTATTATGGTCTATTGTATTTTTAACATCAAACTTTGCTTTCACCATAAGTATTGGCACCCTTGGTGACTTCCAAAATCATTGTCTCTCTGTGGAAGGAGAAAAAAAAAGAAATCTGTACATCCTAAAGGGTTTTATTCCTCATGTCATACAACAAATTATAATTTGTCTTATTTAATAGTAAATAACACCATTTATTTACAACATATCTGTTACAGAGCTCTGACACTGGAGACTCCTTCTATAAATGCTAAATAAACTCCTTACAGAAAACCATGGCATTACCATACCAACAATTATACAAATGTTTATATATAGATATGTTTTCCACTTTTTACCAGTACACTGGCGTAATTGACTTATCGGATGTTTTTAGTCAGTATAAAGAAATAAATTGATGTTCTGGCTGTGAGTCTGATATAAAATGAGTCAGGACTCTGTTGGCTTTCAGTATGTTTTAGACAAGTGTTTGTCCCTCTGTTTGATAACCTTACACAGAATTTTATTGGTTGAAGATAAACACATTCAAATTTGAGACACTTTTTAGATAAACAAGTACTTTGTCACGTACCGGTGGTACCAGGCAAGACGGAGCAGACCCATACACAGGGATAGACATCACACAGGGGTTTATTCAAAATAATAAACAAACACTTTCATGGGAACACTGGGGAAAAAACCAAACATAGAACAAAACTCACATTAAACACGAGGACTAGCAAACAACATGAGCACAACAACCAATATAAATAGGGGGATTAATCAAGGAACACGAGGGACAGGTGTAGAGAGGCGGGAACAGGCTAAGGATCAGGCGGGGCTAAAACAAACACACATGGCACAAACAAACAAACAAAACCCCTGCTGAAAGCCCCCTAGTGGCCCAACAGGGAACTTTGCCAACCATGACACACTTGGAGCATCTCAGAGAGCAGAAATTGGTTCAACATCAACATTTACTTTGAAGATAAAAACATTTGTGTGGAAAAAAAAAACCATTTTTGATTTTGTGGAACTTTTCTATGAATATATTGCCCCTAGTAGGCTAAAAACAGAAATACTTATAAAACACTACAAATTCTTAAAGCTCTTAAAAAGAGTCTACTTTCATATAAGCTTCATAAACCTACTATGAACTTCATATTAACCACCACTGTGGAGTGGGACATGACAAAGACATTCATTGCTGAACATGGACACAACCAAAAAGGAAGAAATTCAGAAAAAAAAGACAGGAGTAGATTTTGAGTCATATCATATATATGAGTCATGTTACTTTGCAATAACTTGTTACTATAGAAACACTGTTAACAACATGTGCCATAATACACACCTGTGATTTGTAGCATCATTACGGTCAGAGTTTCTGACCAATCGGATTCGAGAATGAAATAAAATTTCTTGTCAGTTATTTCCTTTAAGTAATTTGCCTATGAAATTAAATGAAACAACAATTTAAAAGAGGTTTATTTTCTTCAGATTGTGGCTCTGATATGTGTGTTTTTTTATATGATATGTGTTTTTATATTCCGTTTTTTTGTGTGTTAGTGCTGTCAGTATATTGTCCTAAATAACACCCCATGCCCCATGCCCCATTACACTTACACACTGTACTCCCTCCCTCGCTCCACTTCTCTTATCCTTCCCTGCTTGGCCCTGTATTATTTCTAAATTGGTGTTTAACCTTTAGATCAGAGCCACTGCTATTTATTACACTATAAGCATCCTTGCTGCGATTCGGCTGGCACGAGTCCTAAACCGCCATGATTAATCAAAAAGAGCCTGGTGTACGAATCATTGCGTCTCGTCATCATCGATGGGGATCAGGGAGGCAGCCACGGCTGCAGGAAATCAGCATAATGCACAGGACAGCACATCGATGCTGAGAGGATGAGCCAAGAATTAAAAAAAGCTTGAAAGTAAGTTTGTGGATTTAAAAAAATCTAACCCGACAAAAAACAGCCTCACAAACATGTAAGATTTGAGTTGTTCGATTCTATATAAGCCTTGACACATCCAAAATGCACAGCACACACATCACATTGTAATAAATGAAAAAAATAAAAAGCACTAAACTAATACAATTTGCAAAATGAAGCATTACAGTGTTTAGTATTTCAGCAGATGCAAATATTATCTTTTTTTTTCTTTTTCCCATCATCAGACGTTGCCCTCGAGCTAGTCATAGCTTGGCTTCTCTCCAGAGAACAATTGTCATGTCCGGGCACCCCCACCCTGTGCAGGGCTCGAACCCGGACCTCCGTGATTGCGTGTGTACGCGCCTGCATGCCATGGAAGGAAGACCCATACGCGGGATTCAGCGAAGCGCTGCTTTATTAACATAAACACAAATACATGGGGAAGACAAACCTGACGCTAGAACAAAACACTCATAAACAAAACCTGATGCACCTAAACCATGAAACAAAGAACAATGACCCACAAGGACAGGTACACAAAGATCCCTATATAGGGGTAAACATCACGGCTAATAGGGAACAGGTGAACAACGGGAACAAGAACAATGGGAAAGGCGTGACAAAATACAAACGATAAAGCAGGCTCCATGAAATCACCGGCTAGCACCCCCTCCAGGCCTGGCAGGGAACTGTCCAGCGGTTCCTGACATAGTCCCCCCTCTAAGGCGCGGCTCCCGAAGCGCCTCAAACATCGACCGAAGCTGTAGTCCAAGAGGGGAGGTACTGAGCATGGCATAGTTCATAATTGCAGTCCACAGCAATGCCCCAGATCCTAAAGATGGTGACATCCAACACGCAAATAAGACGGGGGGGGGAGATCCCTCCACCCGAAACGCTGAGCGACGTCCTCCATGGAAAGACCCCTCGCAGAGTGCCGTCCCCAGCCGGAGTGGTGGATGCCACGCTCCCAGAGGATCCGATAAAAAGGGGGGTGCCCCCCATGACTGGGAGTCGAGCGGCGTCCTCCCCAGAAACTCCATCGTAGAGCGGCGTCCTCGACCTTAAACAGAGACGGAGGCACCTCCCTGGGGAAACGGGGAAGGAAGGCCACCTGCCTAAACATCCTCCGAGGAAGGTGGTTGGTCGGATGTCATCTGCCAGGGTCATCGCTCGTGGACTGCAAAACCTGGACATGGACAGGAACACACTGGGAATCCCGCTGGGTCTTCAGAATGGTGGGTCATTCTGTCACGTCCGGGCACCCCCACCCTGTGCGGGGCTCAAACCCGGACCTCCGTGATTGCGCGTGTACGCACCTGCATGCCATGGAAGGAAGACCCATACGCAGGATTCAGCGAAGCGCTGCTTTATTAACATAAACACAAATACATGGGGAAGACAAACCTGACGCTAGAACAAAACACTCATAAACAAAACCTGATGCACCTAAACCATGAAACAAAGAACAATGACCCACAAGGACAGGTACACAAAGATCCCTATATATAGGGGTAAACATCACGGCTAATAGGGAACAGGTGAACAACGGGAACGAGAACAATGGGAAAGGCGTGACAAAATACAAACGATAAAGCAGGCTCCATGAAATCACCTGTCAGCGCCCCCTCCAGGCCTGGCAGGGAACTGTCCAGCGGTTCCTGACAACAATACAGAAACGTTCACTTTTAGCTTTAAAACAGAAATCTTTACTCACAGCTTTTAAAAACACTGATTGGTGTAAAAAATAACTTTCAATCGTTGATGCTGTGTCAAGCTTTCATTTGCATCAGGCAGCTTTTAAATGTTCCATGAGTGGAACCTTTCAGGAAATGAGCCTCCAAAAAAAAAAAAAATGGACATCCATCATCATCTGACTCTGGGCTTTATTCTGGATTCGCTCCATCGTGATCGGCGCTCATGCTTGCTTGGTTTATTTTCTCCTGCGATGCTAGGAACATAGCCACTGGCAGGATCACAAATGCTTTTCAGCTTCTTGTATAAGTTTTCTGTAAAAGTGTATGATATGTAATACACTGTATATATATATATATATATATATATATTGTATGTGGTAATTTTGCAGGTTAATGCCAACTTTCAACACACAAAAAATGCTCTTCTTTGGTAAGCAACAACTTCACTAGCCAGCTAACTTTAATGAGTGATGTATATTTTCTTTCATCTGTTTAGTCAGTGTTTTAGATTTAACAAGTAAATACATCTGCATTTACATTTACGGCATTTGGCAGACATTCTTATCCAGAGCGACTTACATTTTAATACATTTTATACAAATGAGAAATTGAAGGTTAAGGGCCTTGCTCAAGGGCCCAACAGTGGTAGCTTGGTGGACCCACAACCTTCCAAGCAGTAGTCCAGTTAACCACATCCCCCAAACAATTGCAGATCGGATAATCCGATTACAGCGTTTGGCAGAGTGACACATTTTTTTAATCTCATTTTTATATAACTGAGCAATTTCAGATTAAGGGCCTTGCTCAGGGGCCCAGCAGTGGCTGCTTGGTGGACCTGGAATTCAAACTCACAACATTCCGTTCAGTAGTCCAACACCTTAACCACTGAGCTACCACATCCCCAATCCCCAGAACGTTCATGTAGCTGAGGTTGAGGAAGTGTATCAGAGCCAGAAATCATACATATGATCTTTAGACAATTTCTCAATTCACTATCAGCTACATGCAGTAGATGCTACACATAACTGCATAGTTATCGGGGATACAATACTGACTGTACTGTATTTTTATACTTGTTGTATTGAGTGTAGTTGAATGAACTCATAGCAGTATAATATAAACTAGCTAAGGTATACCTTAATATCAGATGCAATAATATCATACAGCCCTATCCACAATATTACATTTTCTTTCTTTCCTTTTTTTAAATTCTATACATAAAGCATATCCAACCGAGATGTATAACCTCATCCCACTGCAGCATCTTTGTTCTCAATAGCTTCTTTGGGAACTGACATGAGTGCAGAGATGATTACGAGTGTAATGCTGTTAGAGAGATTGAGGTTTGTTTCATTTCTGCCCCGAGCTGCATCACCTTTGACATTTCCACGAACGCTAACATTCAGCACTATAGCGCCGTTAGTTCAAATGGTTTGATCCTCACTGGGATTCAAAGCAATCTCCAGTAGCTTCATTCCCTCCCCCTCATCCATCATGAATAGGCTGCAGGAGTTGCAGGGCGGCACAACAGACGCTGACGTGAAGCAGAAAATTGACTACACTGATATAACCTCTAATTCAACTTCGAGACACACTGTTTCTCAGGATGAACGTTTGAAAATGCTCATGTTTAAAAAAAAACCCAAGTGGTTTTAAGTGGATGTTTAGGCTGATGCAAGAGTGAGAAAATGGTATAAAAACAAACATTCTCATTATTTTTATTTGCTGCATTTAAATATTCACGGAGGATTAAAAATCTGCTATAAATGAATGACCAAATTTAGGTAAAATTTTGCAGTTTTAGGCCATGAATGTGTTTCTCTTCTGCATATAGTAATGTATAGAGTATAGTATACAGCAAGGGTCTCTAACACATCGCTCACATCTGAGTAGCTCTTCTAAAGTTTCATGGAATATGTACAAAATTGATCAAATCAAATGAACTCAGTACAACTGTTTAAATATCATCCCAAATCAAACTCACAGACGTCCCGCCCCTTTTCCAGTATGGTACAGAAATAGGACTCCCAAGACAAATCATACTCCTCCACGTGTTCATGAGCATCACACAGTTAAATCCAGCCGTTTTCACGATTCACGATCGATTTCACGCAAAGCTAACACCAAGACCGTACATGGAAGCGTTAATTAAACTTAAATCTGTAAGCGAAAAATTGAAGTAGTTTGAGGATAAAGAAAACACACGGCAGATCCATTCAACTTGGAAGCTGCTGGAGATTACAGCGTTAGGTATAACGCTGCCAAATTAAAACCCATGAATTAATCTATCATGCTGCACGAAGATACAGGACGAGTGAGCGGTAGACATTTATTATTAGTGCAGTGTTTCAGAGTAAAGTACTGTTTCCCATTGCACATGCATATGAATGCCATAAAATATTATTATTTAATCAGATAAAGTCCAATACAACTTCAGTCTCGCTGAGGACATCAGCGTATGTGCCAGGGGACTGTCAGTAACAATTTGCTGATAAATAACAGAATCCATATGAATGAAGGAAATCTGACAATAATAACTGATATGACTTGTGTTAAATCAATTAACTCTACTAAACAACATGCTGCTTATTTGAATATAAAAAATCGATATTGACATTTTAAATGTTCACACAAAAATAGCTTGGCTTATAGCAATAAGGTGTGTAAATACATGTTACTAATAATATAACACAAGTAGCTCTTAAAGGAAAAAAGGTTGGAGCCCTCTGCTATAGATTATAGTACATGTGCTAATGTGAGAAAATCAAGAACATCATATAACAAAGTTACTGTTACTACCTTAAGGTTTTCCCAAAACAGCATGTCCTAAACTATTTTTCTTCTTATCTTACAAATAATTGACCAAATTACATTTTCAATAATTAGAAAACATCATGTTATGCTTATTTACAGCTTACTGTTATGTTTAAAGTTCTGGAACGTCCGTGAAACAACTTCTTGTTAGCACCAGCTTTGTTTTTTTTCTAGTCAGGTTTGTTAAACTGGAGACTCCATCCTTAAGTGTCCTTAGAGATAGAAACTTTATATTAATGCTGACTTTTTCTTTGCTGCTTGTTACATAATGTTTTTTAAAAAAAAATCTTATTATCATCATCAGGCTAAGATCATAAGAAGAGGCCGCTATTCAAATTCATGTGAAGGAGCTGTTGCTATAGAAACAGTAACATATTGCCGCATAAATTATTAACGCCTATTAACGTGTTTTGCCGTGTAGGGGTAATTACTGTCAGTATTATACTGTTAAAGAAAATGAGATCAGAGTAAGAATTGAGTATTTATGTGGTGTAATTGTGGATCTTAGGTTATGTGAAAAGAAAAAGGTAGACAAAAAGGGAGATTATATTATTTGCACCTCATTATACATTATACATGGTTCTTCAGCATCTTTGTTGTCTACATGTGTAAAAGAACCAGCATAGACCACCACTTTCCTCCTAGTACTTATCAAACGCATGGAAAAAAATCTAACTTTTCTGCCAGGTGACCCTCCAGACCCTCGTCTATGCAGTGTGTGTAACATTTTCCGATGATCTGAAAGATTTTTTGTAAACATTTCACAGCAAACTGTTAGGATAATGTCCAATCGGCAATCTGGTGAGCCTTATCTCCAACCCAAACCAGCTCTTAGCACACGATATTAACGTGAGTGTGAGAAATTTATCATCGAATCCTGCTTTTGAAGTGTGTTTTCATACGTTTCAATTCGATAGCTCCTCTCACTAAGCGCCGCTCTCAAATTCCATAAGTGTCCCTGTTTAAAGCATGTTGTGGATCAGACCGGCGGAATAGCACAGCTTAGAAGAGAGATACTACAGCTGCAGGATCAGCTTGAAATTGTAGAAAATGATCCACTATTGTTTTGGATGCATTAGCTCCACTCATCTTGCTGTGCGCTAGTGAGGAGCGGGTAGAGCCACGCTGTGGCATGGCTTCAGTTTAACAAGTGTGCGACTAAATAGAGAAAGTGCAGTTGAGGGAGAGATGAAACACACACACAGACAAGTTTGTCTCACATTAAGGACCTTTGTTTTGAGGACTTCTGAGGAATTATTAATGCAGCTAATTAATGGTGTGCTGCTACACCTCCATCAAACCCTAACCTTTACCACAGCAACCAAAAATAAATCTTTAGGTATTTTAATTGTTTAAATTAAACCTGCAATAGTCTGGAGACCAGACACACACACACAGGTTTGATTGACCTTATCAGGACCTTCTTTTGAGGACATAATTATTATTGCAGCTAATTAATGGTGTGCCTCACTGCCATTGAACCCTAACCTTAACTTCAGCAACCAAAAATAAATCTTTAGATACTTTTAGTTCTTTTATTTAAAAGCTGCAATAGTGAGGTCCACGCACACACACAAAATTACCTTATGAGGACCTTTCTTTTGAGGACATAATTGTCACATCCGGTCACCCCTGCCCTGTGTAGGGCTCAAGCCCAGACCTCCGTGGAGTAAAAAGACCCATACGCGGGATGTACGAAGCGCTGCTTTATTTACATCAACACAAGACATGGGGAAGACGAACGTAACTCTAGACATAACTAAACTAAAACATAAACCAAAATACCAAACATAACATGAACCTGTACGCGGACATGACACTAAACACTAAACAATGACTGACAAAGACAGATACACAAGGATCCCTATTTATAGGGCTAGACATTATGGTAAATGGGGAACAGGTGATCACAACAGGGAGGAGACCAATGGGACAGGAATGGCACAAAATACAAACGTAGAAGCAGGCTTCTGAGATTCGCCTGCCAGCACCCTGGCATATGGAACATACATATTGTATGTATGTAACTAATAAGGAATTTCAGCACCTTACCCTAAATCTAACCCTAATCCTAACTTCAGAAACTACAAAGATGTGATTTTTGTTTTGAGAAAAGAAGCACATTGCTTTTATAAAAAGCAATTTATGTTGTCAGGTCTATCTTGCTGGACCTGGCGAGACAGGGTACCCGTAATATTTTTCAGGTTTGTCTACATTTTGATTGTAACAACTCACACACACACACACACACACACACACACACACTGTATAAAGACACTCCAAGGTCTTAAACAAGTCATGTGACCTCTTCTCCAAATGTGTTGTGACAGGGACTGTAACTGGTTTGACTTAAGCCTGTAAGGCAGTGTGTGATTATGTGTGTGTGTGTGTGTGTGTGTGTGTGTGTGTGTGTGTTAATTTTTTATAGGTACCTTTTATATGGAAAAAGCTTCATCCTGATTCTGATTTTTTATACCATGGGGATCATTTTATCATATGTTATTCATTATCACATTTCCAAGTAATGTATAGATTTTTGACTATATGTAAGGTATAATGTTTTCAGTTACAGAATGTTAAATTCTTGATTCTGATTGGTTCCTTACCACTGATTTGGATCCTTTTTCTTTAACAGCAGCTCTGACAGTAGTTTCAGCTGTAAGGCAAAATCACATTTCTTGTTTCCATAGTAACAACTAATACAGAGAGATTTTCTGCGGCGGTGCTTAAATATAAACAGTGACGCTTAGTATCATTTATGAAAGGAGTCGACAGTATCAGAGATACAGAGACATAGGAGGAGAGGTAGTGAAATAAATGAGTGACCATCTGTTGCTGTTATAACAGGAAAAAAATTGATGTTCAACATAAAATGGAACTATAATCACATAAAAAGCATATAGAAATCATAATAGTCGTCAAATTACAGAAGTATAACAGGTTCAGTGTGAACAACTTTGAGATAGTAACAGTGACTTCAGTTCATCACAGCACCTGTCATTGATTATTTTCCTACAACAGTATGACACCAAGTCTTATGTCTTAGTTAATGCACCATTTTCAGAAATGTTTGGAAATGAATGGTCTTTAAACTCCAGGCCTTGTGCTCAGGAGAACATTTGGTCTTCAGCAGAACAGCAATACAAGTATGAAAGTGTGTTATTTGTATTGGCTCAGTAATGAATATGACGTCTGACAGCTGTGTGTGAAAAGTGTCACATTCTTACCGAATTTCTGTCCTCTGGTCCGCTTTGGCCTACTGCAATCTTCTTCTTTTGCCTTCTTTGCTGTAGGGTCATGGAATTATCTCGGCTCAGAGGAAGCAGAGACTCACAAAGTGATTTTTTTTTTCCCCCATACATCACACACTGATTCTAATGATTAAATACTTTCATATGCTCTGATTTCATTTTTCCATCTCAGATCTTCATCCTGATAAACCCAAATATGCTTCTAATACACATCTTATTGCAGATGAGCAAATTTGTCAGACGAGGCACACGGGGCAGAGCTAAACGCTGTCAGATTGATATGCGAGCGATAAAATCTTTACTATGTTATAGATGTGGTTTAACACTTTGGATTAAAGATAATGAGGGAGGGGAATCGCCCACGTCCCTTATCACACTTTCTCTGAGACTTATTGAACATTATGTGAGGGTCCATTAACTGGATTTAATTCATTAATGGTGAACGTTAGGAATTAACCACGGGCCGATTTCCTAAATGCCTGGGTGGCGCTGAAAGGCTATAGGAAGCTAATTGAGGGAGGATTATTTGAACTTGAATCAATGGCTATCAGTATGGACAATATGTCAAGATAAAAGAGGGGATTAACACCACGCTAGAAAGGTTCATCTGGTTAGCTTTGGAAATCTGTGTGGAAATGACATCCATGACATATGACTTTATACCCATAAATGCTCCCAGACCCTGAGGAGGAAAAAGAAAAATGGATAATTGCTAGCAAAATGGCAAAGCCACACAGATATATAGAAATATTTCAAGTAAGAGATCACTATGAGTATTGTTTATGTAATTGCTTATCCTCAAATGAAGCCATGGAGAATGTTAATGTCATGTTCCATTGTTGGTGGAAATGATATTTTTAAATGTCAGTAAGAAATCAGTTGGAGCCCATTGTTGTCTGATGAATGATTGGATTATACTTCAGTCGAGGAATAAAGACACACTGGAGTCACTGGTTGTTAAAGAATGATTCTCAAAGCAAGATCTACAAAAACTAGAAATCATGACATTCTATAATCTATAAGTCCTAGGCTTAAGATTGGAGGCTTTCACACTGACACATTAGTCTGAAACAGCGAGATGAAAATTGGTAATGTAAAAGCTAGCATGTGGATCAGGAAACACACTGCGGTACCAAACCAGATAAGACCTGTAGGTGGTGGTGTGACTGGTTGCACTAGAACTGTGCTGTAATTCCTGTGAACGACAACACAACTCGTACTCTGGACTGCACATGTTCAGGAAGTAAACTGCACACATGTTTTAAGCCGATGACGATGTCAATTACAGCATTACAGCATGAAACAGCATTTCTCTAGGACCATGGTGCTACATAAAACAACATAGAGCTACATAAAATAACACAGAGATTCAAGCGAGTCCAAAACAAGATCAAGGCTGCAGGGGTGCCAGGAACAACTGCACTCAGATCCAGACCGCAATCGAGCCCAGTGTGAGAACCACCTTACTCAATGACTTAGCCCTGATGTCCATGGGCCTTGTTCAAATCATATCCCAGCATTCTGGGTGATCTGACTGTAGGTGGATGTGGACCTGATCACTCCAATCACCTTCAGAGGTGGTCTGGGACACAGATATGACCATATAACACTTGTTGCGTGAACACAAAAGGGTTCCAATGTGTCCTGGGCAACGACAAAAGGCCTCCTAATCAATTGATTCATTGTCCTCGGTGGTCAATATGTAATCGTTGTTTAGAAATCCTACCGTTTGGCAGTTGCTTTTTGTAGTTTCATTTGTTATCTCATTTTCCAGTCATTTCTTTATAGGTTTTGTTAGCAGAGCAGGTGATTGACATGTTTGGGTCAGTGGTGGCTAAGGGTCTGGGTTATTGATCAGAAGGTCGGGGTTCAAGCTACCACTTTTGGGCAATTAAGCAAGGTACTTAAGACTCTTTGCTCCAGGGGCTGCCCCTATATTCTGACCCCAACTTCCTTAGCTAGGATATGCGAAGAAAAAAATTCCACTGTGCTGTAATGTATGTGTGGTGATAATAATAAAAGCTTCTTCTTGAAACAGCATGTACAGGTACTAGATATTTTACATTTATGTTTATGGCATTTGGTAGACACTATTATCCAGATCTGCTCTGAAGTCTGAAACCTGACACTGGTTCATTTAGTCAAGGACTAGGAATACCACCAGTCTAAAAACCTTAAGTACTTCAGGAAGAGGTAGGTCTTTAGATATCATTTGAAAACCAGTGACTTAGAAGAATTTCATTCCAGAGTCTTAATGCAGGTCTTCCTTGTAGCCTGAGAGATGGTGGGGTCAATTGAGCAGTGCGGGAGGATCTGATGAAGTGATTGGGGTATGATAAGTTATTTGAGGTAGTTTGATTTTGGCTTTAGAGGTGAGCATCAGTGTTTTAAATCTGATCTAATTGGGCAGCTTCAGGAAGCCAGTGGATGCAGTGTTGATATGTGGGAGAACTTCTGCTTGAAAACAGAAGATTGATGTAACAAATGTGTGCAAATGGCTGGTGTAAACATCCATTATGGCTGTCTACTTGTGATCGAATCACGTGACTGATATGAATTCATAGCTAAGCCTTAATATCCACTAGAAAAATAACCACTAGATTCTCTTTACGAGTCAGATAATGTAAGAGAAAAATGCATAGATTTTGCCAAGGTACAAATAATTCAAATTCCCTTTTGGTCCTGCGACACTCCCACCACTCCCGCAGCCCGGGTTTGATTCCCAGGCACAGAACCAACCGAGCCTTGAGGGGTTAACTATCAGTGCCAGTCCCAAGCTGGCATAAAATTGGAGGGTTACATCAGGTACATCCAGAGCACACTCATTTTTATACAACTCAGCTATTGAAGATTAAGAGCCTTGCTCAAGGGCCCAGCAGTGGCAGCTTGGGGGACCTGGTATTCGAACTGACAACCGTTCAATCGGTAATCCAACACCTTAACAGTAACCTAACACATCCCCATATAAGAAAGTGTGGCTGCATCTACCCTGAAAGGGGCACAGCCAAAGGACAAAAACAGATAATCCAAATGTATTATCATATGGTACCTCAAAACCCTGGTTGTAAATATGGACCAAAAAAGAAACTTTAGGAAGCTTTTCATGATTGAATCAAATTGAGAAACACTTACTGTGATAGGAGGTTAATTAAAAACAATTTGGGGTTACTGTTCTCATGCTGAGGTTGATTATTTTCCTATTATAATTGCATTTAATGTTCACCAAACAAGCTAGCTCCTGTAACAGCAGTACCAACATTCACAGATAGAAGAACCGCTACAGAAAAATTCTAAACACCTTCTGACCAATCAGAACAGAGAATTTACCGGCGCTAAGTGTAAGGATAGATTTCAATATATTTTGAGAACATGCTGTGTTATCACATATTATAGAAGTAGACACACCTGCACAATGGACTTCTTAGTCAATTCTACCAATAATTATCTATTAGAAGACATAATGGAGGTATTACATTACATTAATAAAACAAAGGTAAATGCTACAGCTCCATTCTCCTGGCTATCACATGATCGCAAGCTATTTCTATTGATTACATATCAAGAGTGTCATTATTATGATTTATGGGGGTATTTTGTCTTCCCATCTTTGTCATAATCGGAACTCTATATTCAACAGATGGCCAATTAATGTTATCAAAGACACGCGCTCAAGAACCATTATTGTGACAGTTTTCTGATTATGATACATGTAGCATGGCTAATGCAGAGTAATTGTGAATAAATGAGGGAAAGCGTATCCACTCACTCCGTTCTTATAGCTGCAGGATTGACATACTTTCACACAGACTGAGGCTTTCGACTGACTTAGGAAGGCAGCCTGCGGACGCTGCATGTGATGAGGTTACGGTTGTATGCGCAGCACACACACACACACACACACACACACACACACACACAAGCACTGCAGAAAAAAAAGCTCCTTACAAATTGGTGGCTCAGCATTATATGAAGACAAGCCAGTCATCCTTGCTCATTATAACAATTGCAGTGAGTTGAATGCAACACAAACGCTACTGCAAAACACTGTAACTAGCTGGTATTTGGACCTTTTATATGGAAGGAAAAAAAAATAAGGAGGAAACCTCAGGCAAGGCTGAATCATTCCCCAGCGAACGGATCGAAACAATGATCTCAAGCTGTGCAAGACAAATTGGTCTGAATCCTGCGGAGTTTAAGGCACGGAAACCTGATTAGCAGCAGAGCTGGAGGAAAGCTCCTGCCTCCTCGCGCTCCCTGGGTTGCACAACCCACAGGAATTACACAGCGTGCAAATGTGGCATTACTGACAGCCACAAGATGTGAGGCTGGGGCAGTTAATGAAAGGAGAAAGAGTTCGAGAAAGTGTGTGTAAGAGTAACACGGGGAGGCCAGTTTGAGTTGAATAATGAGAACGAGCAGAGGCTTACATCTTGGCAATCCTGAGCAGTATTAAAGTCTAGCAGAATGTCACTCTGTAAAGACCGAGTGTGCAAGGGAAAAACACAAACTACGAAGAAGTACCGTGTAATCAATATTTCAGCAGCTGATGCTTGACAGCACATCCGCTAACACACACACACACACACACGCACACACACAGTACTTTTATATGTACTTTCTTATCAAGTGTTCTGTTTTTGTTGTTCACGTTAAACTGTGTGATATATTCATGTGGAATTTATTTAACTGCAATCTAATTAGGTAAACTTTTTTTTTTGTACTTGATGAGACATGATGGCTTGATGGTTAGCACGTTAGCTCGAGGGCTTTCTCTGGGTACTCTTGTTTCCTCATCCAGTCCAAAGACATACAATTGGCAAGATTGTGCAAGAGACTAGCATCAGATAAACTGGTGTCCTGTCCAGGGGCTACCCTGCCTTGTGCCCTGAGTCTCCTGGGACAGACTCCAGGTTCCCTGTGACCCAGTAGAGAATGCATAGGAGGATGGATGGATGGATGAATGGATGGATGGATGGATGAGGTACAAGTAAATTATCTTTGTCACAAGATGGACAAACTGTAGGACAGTTAGCTAGCAATAATAATGGAGGTGGTGTGGTGTTCACTTCAGCACAGCTATTTTTGTTAGTTTAAAAATGTATTTGTAATATATTTTTGGATTACCTGTGTGTGTATTTGTTTGGTCTACATCTACTGCAAGAATTTTCTCACCAGACTATGTATTTATTCAATGACCATTTCTACTTTTCCCTCACGTGATTAATTTTTTTCTAAATGCTATGTTTCACATATTCTTCATGTCAAGACATGTGATTTCAGGTTCTTAGTGTCGTCTCGTTCACCAGACAGTTATCTCTCATGCTCTCATTTACTGCTTCTCATCACTGTTCTTAGTAAATGTCATCATCCTTTGCGTCCCCACATGATTTATCGCTGATCATTTCAAGAACGCTGCTCATGGAGATGTGTGGTGTTTAATCACAACATGAAAACTGGTTAAAACAGTGCAGCATAGCACCCAATTTACGTAGCCCACAGTAGTTTAACCATGGTTAATCCCCAGACATATCATGCATTGATGTGCACAATGTAAACGTGACATGAAATACTTATATATGATTAATAATCCAGGGAAAAAAAGGCTGGCATAGTGATTGAATGCAGCATCGTCGGTTCTACTGAAGACCAAGAATCCATACAGAATGCCGGTGAAGTACAGAGCAGTAAAAAAGAAATAAAGTTGAGGCGAGAGAATAGAATGGAGGAAGGCTGGCCCTGGGGATAGACGATAGCGCTGGGATGACATTTTTGGGGCAGCTGCAGGAGTAATGGATGAGAATCGCATCTAGTGCCTTGCCCAATTGGAAAATTGCCTAAAACAATATCATGCTGCAAAAGCTTGTAATGTTAGCACTGCCTCGCTAAAGTGTTCTGGAAGATTCTGTAGCATACATACAGACATGTAAAGCTTCCTGCTAGCTGCTGATCGCTAAGAGGGAAATGTACAGCTTTAGGAATTTGTCGAAATCTGGAGAATTGGGAATTGCTCACTTTTATTGCATATTATTCTTTAATCGTTGCTTCGTTTACGTTCTTTAAAACGGTCATTTTTTGTTGTGTCTATTTTTTTTTATTTTGACTGTGTCCTGACCTTGCTTGGGTGACTTCCTGTAAATATCATGTGGTGTATAGAACCAGTGTAACGGCAAGGCGGAATACACCAGTATGTCGTCAATATATGCGATGACACCCCTCCCTAGGAGGTCCTGAAAGACCCCATTGATAAGGGCCTGGAACACTGCGGGGGTGTTGGTGAGGCCAAAGGGCATCACACAGTACTCGTAGTGACCGTGCGTCGTGTGGAACGTGGTCTTCCACTCGTCACCCTCTCGAATACACACCAGATTGTAGGCACTCCAGAGGTCCAAATTGGTAAACACCCTTGCCCCTCTCAGCTGTTCTAGTGCCGCAGGTACCAGGGGCAGGGGGTAAGGCTACCCCGGTAGTCAATGCACGGGCGTAGGACCCCATCCTTTTTGCAGACGAAGAAGAACCCCGCGGCTGCTGGTGGACGGCCTAATGTGGCCCGCTGCCAGGGCTCCCTCAATATAGTCCTCCATAGCTTTGGACTCCGGAAGCGACAGGGGGTAGATCCGACCCTTGGGGAGAGAGGTGTTTGGCAGCAGGTCGATGGCACAGTCCCAGGCCTGATGTGCAGGCAGGCGGGCCGCTCTCTCCTCACTAAAAACCTCCCTGAAGTCCGCGTATGGCTTGGGAAGATGTCTGTGCGCTACGGGGTTAGCCTCCTCAATGCAGGAAGTCCGGCAGGGCCTGGACACCGGATCCCTGAGACACTCCCTCAGGCAGGTGGGTGACCAGCATGCCAGTTCTCCCGTACGCCAGGAGATTTGAGGGTCATGGCGTCATAGCCACGGGAAGCCCAGAATCATGGGGTTCGCCAAGGAGGAGGTAACATAAAACGCCAGCCGTTTGTAATGAAAGAGGCCCACCTGGAGCCCCAGCAGCTCAGTTTGGCATTTAAGGTAGCCCTCCCCAATCGGCTGACTTTCGATGGCCGTAATCCGTAGAGATGGTACACAGGGGGAGGTGGGGACCCCGAGCTCCTCCACCAATGCCCCGTCAATAAGGTTTACGGCCACTCCAGAGTTGATTAGTGCTGGAACACGAACACAGTGTTCAGAGAAATGTAGAGACACTGGCACAGTGAGGCTAAAAAATAGGGAGTGAAAACCCGGGTAGATGAAGGCCTCTCCGGGCAAACCGACCACTCAGGTGACCGGAGGACCCGCAGTTGTAGCACCGCATCATCTGTCCACGAGGTCGGCGTTCCTGCTCCGCCAAACTAGACCTCCCCAGCTGCATGCGTACAGGATCCCTCTCCCCTCGACCTGGGTAATCCATACGCATACAAGGGTGAGCGGCAGCTGAGGCTGAGGTCCCGGCCCGATGCTGGTGCCGCAGATTGTCCAGCCGGATGGCCGTGGCCACGAACTGGGATAGTGAGGTGGCCTCCATGTGACATGCAAGTTCAGTCTGGAGGGCAGGGTTTAAACCAGTGTGGAACACAGCCCATAGCGCCGTGTTGTTCCATCCTGACTGAGCCGCTAGGGTGCGGAACCGGATGGCATAGTCGGCGGCAACCTCAGAGCCCTGATGTAACTCCATAAGCTGGACTGAAATGTCCTTACCGCCCGCGAGGTGTTTAAAAACCTTGCGTATCATTCCCGCAAAGTATGAAAATGATGAACGCACCTGAGGGTCGGCATCCCAAACAACCGAGGCCCACTCGAGGGCCTTACACAACAGCAGCAAGAGCAAAAATGCACATTTAGTCCCCTCCTCATGGTACATCCCCGGCTGGTTTGAGAAAAACACCTAGCACTGCTGCAAAAACCCGCAATAGCGGTCCGTAGACCCATCAAACTTCTCTGGCAAAGCCAGCCGTGGTGACTCACCGCGTGTTAGTGGCGCATCTCGTGGTGCGGTGGTGCTCGCGCTGCGCAGTTGTTCATGCAGCGCCTCCACCTGATATTGGTAGGAGAGTATGATCGCTCCTTGCCGCACGATAATCTCGCGCAGCTCCGCTGGATCCGTGATCGGTGAGGTATTCTGTAATGGCGTGCCACCAGAGGCGGAAGTGGCCGGATCCATTCGCCGAGCTGGCGATGGGGGAGAGCAGTGGGCGTAGTCGGGGACAAGCGGAAAGTCGGCAACGGGGAAGCAATAACCAAACAATATAATCCAATAGGGTAAATCCAAAAGCAAAAGTAAATGTCTGGTCCGAGGTCAATAATCCAAAGCAGGGGTTGTCAGAGGTAATCCAAGAGAAGCAACGAAATACAATCCAGGTCAAACATGAAAGACAGTCCAAGGTAGCGCAATGCAATCGCTCAGTAAGTTCCATCAGAAAACAATACCTCGCGACGAGCAGGAAGTGCGCAGCGGTATTTAAGCCCGCCGTGAACCAAAAGTGGCTCAAAGCACGGGTGAGGGCTCCCTCTCATGGTTGGTTCTCGGGCGGGTCATGACAACCAGTTTATTAAACACAGAGGTTAAAAAAACAGTCAGAAACCTACCTTAAAATGCTAGAACTTTCCTTCTGTTTGATATACATGTGAAAATGCAGTTGTGTAGCTTTCCCAACTTTGCGTAGGAGAAAATGTAGATATTTTACCACCTGCAGTCTCTTCCTAGGTCACTGCACATTTATTAAGAGGTTGATGCCAAGAAGTGAGCAGAACCTAGATAGATAGAAATGATCATCATTTGATTGGTTCTATTAATCCCTACACCTATTTTCATTCAGTTTTTTTCTCTTCCTTTTTTTTGTTGTCTTCCTGTTAGAGTGGGGAAATGTTTTGCTTTAAATCAAACTTGAGATGTGATGCTTGTGCCAGTTATTCTCCTTGATTCCTTTTATTGTGTTTATCTTGTTTGGTTCATTTTCCATACTGATGATGATGGATCCATCTGACTGTCCTATAGACACTTCTCTCTCTCTCTCTCTCTCTCTCTCTCTCTCCCGCTCTCTTTTCCACACTTTCTTTGCCTGGAGGCAGTATGAAGGCGCTGTAGACGTGACCATCCTGACGATGGACAGTTTTAATATAGCATTCTTCCCCCTCTAGGGAGCATTTACCCCTGAAGATATTACAAGCTCGGAAATAAACTGGATCCATTTCTCACCCGGCGAGTGATGACGGGCGAGAGGAATCGGTGAGAATTCGCTCTGTTCATGAACAGTCACGGCAGGATCAGAGAGCGTCATCCCATAATGCCTCACAGGTGAAGAGTCATTTCATTCATGAGGGAACGTTCAGAAGAGGCTTAGCATGGGTCAGTGGGAAAATTCTCTGTTAGCTTTTCTCTTCATGCTTCTTCATGTCCTGACAAATATCCGCTTATGTCTAGCGTGTGAGGATGGATGAAGGACAGCTTGTTCTACAGATTAAAGGAAGCTGCTCCTGAGTGAGGAATACTGCTGGTACAAATATATTATTTTGTGTCATGGCAAGAAAATGGGAAGTACAGCATTTAAAAAAAAAAGCTTTGAATATATAAGGAATAAAATTTTGTTTTTTCCCTGTTTGGTCAACTGGCAACCAGTTAGAGAGAACATTACTACACTCGTGAAGCTACATAACTATCATAACACATTTGTAATGAAGCTTTATCTCTATCTGCCCTCTTTCGCATAGATGATCTGATTGACTCGGGTCACTCTAGGGTTTTTCACACTTGAAATGTTTCCCTGTGTGATTGTAAACTCTAACTGTAACATCCCGGTCAACTACGTCTCCTCCCAACCACCAGAGGGAGCCCTCCTGTGAATATTGAACCACTTCCGGGTTACTTCTGTGTTCTTTGTAGTATTTAAATGGTGTGCACGCTACACTCTGTGTGAAGTATTGTTCCATTGCAACATACCAAGCCGTTTGATTTTGCTAATGTCTGCTTGTCGAGTGTTCTGACCATTGTTTGTATTTTCTCGTTTTCTCTTGCTTGATTTGGATTTGTTTGCCAGTTAGACTGATACACTGTGTTTGGAAATTTCTCTGCCAGTTTACCTGTTTTCGATTCTTAGGTTACGTTTCGGAACTGTTTGCCTCATGTATGTATTACATACTCTGCATATGTGTAACCGGTATAGAAATTATATTGCTAAATATGTAAAGAATCCACCCAAAAGTGTCTGTACCTGCACACTTATGTGGTGTCTGAATGAGTGCTTTCCCTTTAATTGCCATGGCTCTATGTAATTTCCTGTTTTGGCTCCACCTTTTCCCTTTCCATTGTGTGATTGTGTGGGAGAGATAGGTTTAATTTGTGTAGTCCTGGTTTTCATGTGATGTGAGGCATGATTTTAGTTTCTGATTGGGTTTCTATTGCTACACATTGCACTGTACACATTTGGCACCGCAATGTGGAGTAACCCCAAAACAGCTGTTCTGATCCTGCTTCAGAACAGGGTTTTATAACTCTGGGTAAAAAAAAGTACTAACCCCACAAGTGTGAAATGTTCATCTTCCCGGGGTCAATAGCTGGGTTTAGAACAACAATAACTCAGGGTTAAGTTCAGTGAAACAGCCTTATGATTGACAGCTGAGAGAGAAAGTATGCCCCTCCCATCCTGAGAGCAATGCCAATTTATCTGGATTTATACTTAAGACCACAGAACGAATGCATTGTGAGATGTCTGAGAATGAGTAGTTCAGACAGTGAATATTGACACTCATTATATTTTTATGTTTTCATGTAATAAATGATTTCTTTCTATATACTATATGACTTATTAAAATACCAAATTACAAATAAAGTAGAAAATGCTTTAACTGATGAATACCAACTTCATAGAAAGTCTTGAAGCAGGTATCTTTGTTATGTATTTATATATAATTTTCATATTTATTTATAATATTTTTTATTACAAATCCTATGATCATTAGCGTCTGGAGAGAAGCGCTTTAAAGTGTACAATTCGTTAATGCATTTCTCCATTATCTCTGAACGAGTTATAGATCCTCGCTGTGGTACACTGCACCTCCACTTGGTATCCTAGTAACAAGAGGTCATGTCTGGGTCCCAGTAGGGTGTTTGTAGGGTAAATAAACCAACAAACAAACTGGGAAACAAAAGAGCTATTTAATACTGGAGGAAAGACGAATAATCTATGCTGGTGTAACGAACACACTCCAGCACAGAGCTCGATGATGTACTGCACTGCAAGGTGCACTTCATTTTCTCCAAACAAACAGCATTACAAAAAAACACAGTAAAAATCACAAGGAAAACATAACGATATTTAATAATTTATATTAAGCCATAAAGCTAGCGTAATACCTCAGAGTGTTCATCGGATCCGGCATGCATTGACCTCTAGAAGTTAAAAAATGCCTTAGCTGTGTTTCTGCATCAATCTGGTTTTATCTCGACACACACATTGGATCTAAACGGTGCCGTCGGTGCAGTGTTATTCTTCACATCTAAGCAAGCTAACCAATCAACCTGTCATTTTAGCATGATGCTCACGGCATCCACAATATCACACAATCCGAGATCAAACTCTTGATCAAACTCTCTTTAATATTAAGAGACTGGAGCCCATCCTGAGACCCTAGACAGGGTGCCAATCTAATCACAATTGTCCATGGACAATTTAGAGCCTGGAATGCATTTCTTTGGGGAAGGAAACCAGAGTAGCTAAGTTAAGGTAAGTTGTGTTTATTTGTCACATATACATTACTGCACAGTGAAAGTCTTTAATTGCATATCCCACCCTTTTGCTGGGTTGTGGTCAGAGCACAGGGTCAGCCATGATACAGCACCCCTGTATTTGGCGGAGCTTGGCGGAGCTGGGGCTTGAACCCTTACCTTCCAGTAAACGACCCCACAGCCTTAACTACTTGAGCTATCACCACCCCAGTATCTTGAGAAATCAGCAAAAGCATGGGAAGAACATGCAAACTTCATGTACACAGGGTAGAAATGGGGTTTAAACCCTCAACTCTGTCAGTATGAGGCAAAAGTGCTAACCTCTAAGCCACCATGCCCTCCATAGTTTCCATAAAATGTGTAAAAACATGTCATAGTAAAAACAACACAGCTGAGTTCTCAAATTTGATTGGTCAGAAGGTGAATCTTCCATAACAGCAGTTCTGACAGTAGATCAAGCTGTAATTCAAATTTGATGTTAATGCACTCACCCTAATAAAACTTTCCACACAGTCAAAAAATGTTTATAACTAAAAAAATCTCTAACTGTTGTAAAAATGTCTAACTTGATACGGTGAAGTTTTCTATGAGACATTTATTTAACATTCATGGAATGAGCAACAGAGGTTTTTCTACCAGGGCAAAATGTTCAAGTCAGTGCACTGTGCAGTTTCTCAGTAACATGACAAGCTGAGTTTCTTGCCTTACTAACTTCCAGAGCGAGGAAAAAAGAGAGTCGGGTGAAGGAATGACTGTTTATATCTGCTATAAGTGAGAGTAATTCACATGAAGTGACTAACTGCATACATTCTTTAGTTTAATAGATGTTTGATATTTGTTCATTGTAATTGTTGTGAAGTTACTGTGCTATAAGTGGAATAAAACTCTTTAGAATGTACTAGAATAGGAAACTAATCAACTTAAGGTGGAACTATGTGTTGACCTTGCAGGGATGCCTTCAAGTGTTTTATTCTTTACTTATCACCTATCAAGTGTTCAGAATGAGTTCTTCATTTACATTTACATTTACAACATATGGTAGATTACCTCCTGCAGAGGGTCTTACATAAGAGCTCTGTAGTTGCTACCGAAAAATGTCCTCTAGCTAAGCAAGGCAAATAACAAGCAAAGCAAAGCCCAAAAACCAAAAGCAGTGTAAAAGAGGAGTTAGTGTGAGAAAAAAAGTCAAAATATCATGTTCGGTTAAATGCTGGAGTGTTTGGGGCATTTAGTCTTGATTTGAAGGCTGCCAGTGATTCAGCTGTAGCTCATGCACACAAATACCAAAGTCATAACCACTCTTTACACCTGTGTTGAACAGAAAAGCATCTCAGAACCATGTATGAAACCAAAAGACCACATCTGGTTCCAGGCTAAACTAATCACAGAATTTCCACCCCATGTCATATATTTAGCTCCTCTGGCTCCCAAACGCTGTCTACACTCTGTGTTTTATTTATCAGAATAAAACCAGGCATTTTTCATTTATGGCAGTGAGCTATAAAAGTGTTGCTCTATGGTTCAGCATCAATCACTGAACTTTAAAGTCATAGAAAAATATGAAAGAATATGAGAGTAGGCATATAAAAGTGATTTAATGCGCTACTTGTTTCTGTGTTTAACTGCTCAGGCAGGAAATGGGAAACTAATTAGTGTGTAAATTATGATTATTTAGAGTAATCATGTTCATTTTCATCTTGTGTTGATTGTCCTTTGATCTTGTGTTTATAGTGTGTGTGTGTGTGTGTGTGTGTGTTAGTAATTGTGGTGTTCCCTGTCTATAATGAAAGCAATGCTAAGTCAGTGTTAAGGTCCTGCACTCATGCCTTGTAAGGTGAAATCCCAGGATTGTCAGATGGCCCCTGCTAGACCCTTGAGCATGACCTTTGACCTTTAACTGCACAGTTTATATACAGTGGGGCAAAAAAGTATTTAGTCAGCCACCAATTGTGCAAGTTCTCCCACTTAAAAAGATGAGAGAGGCCTGTAATTTTCATCATAGGTACACTTCAACTATGGGAGACAGAATGAGAAAAAAAATCCAGAAAATCACATTGTCTGATTTTTAAAGAATTTATTTGCAAATGATGGTGGAAAATAAGTATTTGGTCACCTACAGAAAAGCAAGATTTCTGGCTCTCACAGACCTGTAACTTCTTCTTTAAGAGGCTCCTCTGTCCTCCACTCGTTACCTGTATTAATGGCACCTGTTTGAACTCGTTATCAGTATAAAAGACACCTGTCCACAACCTCAAACAGACAGACTCCAAACTCCACTATGGACAAGACCAAAGAGCTGTCAAAGGACACCAGAAACAAAATTGTAGACCTGCACCAGGCTGGGAAGACTGAATCTGCAATAGGTAAGCAGCTTGGTGTGAAGAAATCAACTGTGGGAGCAATTATTAGAAAATGGAAGACATACAAGACCACTGATAATCTCCTTCGATCTGGGGCTCCACGCAAGATCTCACCCCGTGGGGTCAAAATGATCACAAGAACGGTGAGCAAAAATCCCAGAACCACATGGGGGGACCTAGTGAATGACCTGCAGAGAGCTGGGACCAAAGTAACAAAGGCTACCATCAGTAACACACTACGACGCCAGGGACTCAAATTCTGCAGTGCCAGACGTGTCCCCCTGCTTAAGCCAGTACATGTCCGGGCCCGTCTGAAGTTTGCTAGAGAGCATTTGGATGATCCATAAGAGGATTGGGAGAATGTCATATGGTCAGATGAAACCAAAATAGAACTTTTTGGTAAAAACTCAACTTGTCGTGTTTGGAGGAGAAAGAATGCTGAGTTGCATCCAAAGAACACCATACCTACTGTGAAGCATGGGAATGGAAACATCATGCTTTGGGGCTGTTTTTCTGCTAAGGGACCAGGACGACTGATCCGTGTAAAGGAAAGAATGAATGGGGCCATGTATCGTGAGATTTTGAGTAAAAACCTCCTTCCATCAGCAAGGGCATTGAAGATGAAACGTGGCTGGGTCTTTGGGGCTGGGAGTTGAAAATCCATGTTGCACAGCGACAGCCCCAAAACATCACTGCTCTAGAGGGGATCTGCATGGAGGAATGGGCCAATCTACCAGCAACAGTGTGTAAAAACCTTGTGGCGACTTACAAAAAACGTTTGACCTCTGTCATTGCCAACAAAGGGTATATAACAAAGTATTGAGATGAACTTTTGTTATTGACCAAATACTTATTTTCCACCATAACTTGCAAATAAATTTTTTAAAAATCAGCCAATGTGATTTTCTGGATTTTTTTTCTCATTCTGTCTCTCATAGTTGAAGTGTACCTATGATGAAAATTCCAGGCCTCTCTCATCTTTTTAAGTGGGAGAACTTGCACAATTGATGGCTGACTAAATACTTTTTTGCCCCACTGTATATACATATACAGTGATGTGAAAAAGTGTTGGCCCCCTTCCTGATGTCTTATTTTTTTGCATGTTTGTCACACTTTAATGTTTCAGATAATCAAACACATTTAAATATTAGTCAAAGATAACACAAGTAAACACATCATGCAGTTTTTAAATGAAGGTTTTTATTATTAAGGGAAAACAAAATCCAAAACTACATGGCCCTGTGTGAAAAAGTGTTTGCCCCCTAAGCCTAATAACTGGTTTGGCCACCCTTAGCAGCATCAACTGCAATCAAGCGTTTTCCATAACTTGCAGTGAGTCTGTTACAGCGCTGTGGAGGAATTTTGGCCCACTCATCTTTGCAGAATTGTTGTAATTCAGCCACATTGGAGGGTTTTCGAGCATGAAACACCTTTATAAGGTCATGCCACAGCATCTCAATTGGATTGAGGTCAGGACTTTGACTAGGCCACTCCAAAGTCTTCATTTTGTTTTTCTTCAGCCATTCAGAGGTGGACTTGCTGGTGTGTTTTGGATCATTGTCCTGCTGCAGAACCCAAGTTCACTTCAGCTTGAGGTCACAAACAGATGGCCGGACATTCTCCTTCAGGATTTTTTGGTAAACAGCAGAATTCTTGGTTCCATTTATCACAGCAAGTCTTCCAGGTCCTGAAGCAGCAAAACAGCCCCAGACCATCACACTACCACCACCATATTTTACTGTTGGTATGATGTTCTTTTTCTGAAATGCGGTGTTACTTTTACGCCAGACGTAATGGGACACAGACCTTCCAAAAAATTCAATTTTTGTCTCGTCAGTCCATAGAGTATTTTCCCAAAAGTCTTGGGGATCATCAAGATGTTTTCTGGCAAAACTGAGATGAGCCTTTATGTTCTTTTTGCTCAGCAGCGGTTTTCATCTTGGAACTATTTCATGCAAACCATTTTTGCCCAGTCTCTTTCTTATGGTGGAGTCATGAACACTCACCTTAACTGAGGCAAGTGAGGCCTGCAGTTCTTTGGATGTTGTTGTGGGGTCTTTTGTGACCTCCTGGATGAGTTGTCACTGCGTTCTTGGGGTAATTTTGGTCGGCTGGCCACTCCTGGGAAGGTTCTCCACTTTTCCATGTTTTTGCCATTTGTAGATAATGGCTCTCACTGTGGTTCACGGCAGTCTCAAAGCTTTAGAAATGGCTTTATAACCTTTTCCAGACTGATAGATCTCAATTACTTTCTTTCTCATTTGTTTTTGAATTCCTTTGGATCTCGGCATGATGTCTAGCTTTTGAGGATCTTTTGGTCTACTTCACTTTGTCAGGCAGGTCCTATTTAATTGAGTTCTTGATTGTGAACAGGTGTGGCAGTAATCAGGCCTGGGTGTGGCTAGAGAAATTGAACTCAGGTGTGATAAACCACAGTTAAGTTATGTTTTAACGGGGGGACAAACACTTTTTCACACAGGGCCATGTAGTTTTGGATTTTGTTTTCCCTTAATAATAAAAACCTTCATTTATAAACTGCATGATGTGTTTACTTGTGTTATCTTTGACTAATATTTAAATGTGTTTGATTATCTGAAACATTAAAGTGTGACAAACATGCAAAAAAATAAGAAATCAGGAAGGGGGCCAACACTTTTTCACACCACTGTATATACTCTGTTCCCCAGGCAACTTCAGCAATGGAAATAAGCTGATTAATGAATGCAGCTTAATAATAACATAACCTCAAAATATGTTTGAGTTCTTGACTCTGATTGGTCAAACGGTGGTGATTAATTTCCAATTAATTTTTCCCGTTTTTATAGTAACAATGTGCACAGGGACTAATAAGCATGCTATGGATGTTCTATATGTAAAGATTAAGAAATTTAATTTAAGTTGCCTTTATTGGTCACATATACATTACTGCACAGTGAAATTCTTTTCTTTGCATATCCCATCCTTGGGGGTTGGAGTAAGAGCGCAGCATCAGCCATGATACAATGCCCCTGGAGCAGGGTGGGTTGGGGGCCTTGCTCAAGGGCCCAACAGTGGCAGTTGGCAATGCTGGGGCTTGAACCTCTGATCTTCCTGTCAACGACCCAGAGCCTTAACCACTTGAGCCAAAAAAAGAAATTGTAATTGTGTATGGTTATTTAACACTTGTGGAAGGAGTCTCCAGCGTCAGTGCTTTGGAACAAAATATAAAACTGCAACTTTTAGATTTCCATTTAGGACATTTAGCAATTTGACATTTAGGACAACTGTTCTGTTGTTAGACTTTTCTCTGTCAGAAAGCCACAGTTTTACTTCTTTCTGATACAAAGTGCTGATACTGAAGACTGTTTCCATAATTGTTAAACAAACATGCCTCTCTTTTTGAAGTTAATAAATAAACAAACTAAAAATGAATTAAAATTTCAAAAGAAACACAAAAAATAGCAATAAAAACCCTACCAAACAAACAAACAACAAGAAAGAAAGAAAGAAAGAAAGAAAGAAAGAAAGAAAGAAAGAAATAAAGAAAGAAAGAAGACTCCTTCCTTAAATGTTAAATAAACAACTGCTTAGTGAGGTTACTATAAAAAATAAATAAAAATATGGATTACTATTTACTTACAAATAGCTTTCTAATGCTTTGGAAACAGATTATAAGTAATACACAATGGAAACGTTTCCTTAATATTTTCTAAACATTACAGTGTAATACAGAGTGAAAGACAAGCTGCTTAATTATTTAATAATTCATTAATAACTAATATAATAATATTACTGCTGTTTAATAGAGGGAGGCATTGGTGGCTCAGTGGTAGGTTTCTCGCCTATCATGCGGAAGGCCCGGGTTCGATTCCAGCCAATGTCTCAACCCCAGCCACTGGATACAGTGCCGGTCCCAAGCCCGGAAAAAATGGGAGGGTTGCGGCAGGAAGGGCATCTGGCGTAAAACCTGTGCCAAGTTGTTGTGCGGACCAGTCGGTCCGCTGTGGCGACCCCGAATAGGGAGCAGCCGAAAGCAACTTCTACTGCTGTTTAATAGAGGCCATAGTGCAAAAGTGTCCATTTCCCTACATTTTGTTGTGAGTCAGATTTTGTTTTGGCTTGTGGTTATTTCATAACGTTATAAATCTGGAACCACTGGAGCTCAGTCATTTATTTATTTAAGGTGTGAAATGTCTTGAATAATTACTTAGGGATCCAAGTTCACATGAAACGTACAGTGTGTAAAGTGGAACAAACCTGCTTTAGTTAAATGTAAATTAAGAAGCATTAGTGAGACGGTTTGCTGGGTAATGCTTCATGACATATGATCCAAAGCAAAAATGGCATCATAGCTACAGCTAGATTTATATATTTACTTATTTATATATTTGGCTACAGATTTATGAGCATGTAAAGAAAAAAAGCGGCATTCCACAGACATCTTGTTTCTCTTTCTCTCTTTCTCTCTCTCTATCTCTTCCTCCAAGCATTCCTTCAGGGTTTAAAACTACATACATACATTCATTCATTGTCTGCCGCTTATCCGAACTATACTTGGGTCACGGGGAGCCTGTGCCTATCTCAGGCGTCATTGGGCATCAAGGCAGGATACACCCTGGACGGAGTGCCAACCCATCACAGGGCACACACACACACACTCTCATAATCACACCCTACGGGCAATTTTAGAGATGCCAATCAACCTACAATGCATGTCTTTGGACCGGGGGAGGAAACCGGAGCACCCGGAGAAAACCCCCGAGGCACGGGGAGAACATGCAAACTCCACACACACGGCGGAGGCGGGAATCGAACCCCCAACCCTGGAGGTGTGAGGCAAACGTGCTAACCACTAAGCCACCGTGCCTAAAACTACATCCAGTTGGATAAAAAGATATGTTTTATAGTTCTGTTTTTGTTACATCTATTTATTTAGTGATATGCAAAGGGACTTGGGAGTGAAGCAGAATATACTGTAATCCAAGAAAAACACTTATAAAAGTCCTCTATTAAGGTTTCTAAACACTGAGCCAAAAAAAAGTGAGATATTTGTACAAACAGAATGACACACATATAGATATTGGAAAATAGCAGATGCTGTATTAACTGCTCTTGCTATTAAATGTGATACATCATCTGAAGCCAGATTTCATCATCAGCCAAATCTAGTCTGTGGACAAATGTAGCTCTCTAACTAAATCAACAGCCAGTATTTTTTTTTTTTTTAGCTATGATGAGAAACAGTAGTAGGTAAAATGTACAGCCTTTAAATCAGTGTGTGATTTACAGATATCACACAATATGGATTTGTTTAAATGTATTTAAATTTGATGTCCATGTTAGCTTTGTTTGCAGAATAGCTAAGCAAGTTAGCTTTGCTTGCTACATACATTCAACAATCACTGCGTCAGGAAGCTGTACAGGAAGCAGATGCAAACACACGCTTTTATTTTATAAGGTGCAAAACAAACAACAAAAACAAACCAAATTAGAAAAACATAGACAGTAAGAGCAAGACTGTGGAGGGCAAAGTGACAAACAAGGCATGAAACATGACAAAATGACAATCAAACACAATAATTTATATAGGAGTGCTCATCAGGGTGAAATGGGACACAGGTAAGGTGGTACAGGGTCATGTGACATACAATGGCTAATGGCCATTGAAGTTTCTGATTTCTTTCTGAGATTTATTTTTCTTCATAAAAATATTATGAAGATATAACTAAGATATAAAAAGTTTTTCTTTGCAGTTCAGTAGCTGAGGGTGTGTGTGTGGAAAATCAATAAGAAGAAAATGTAAACAACTCTGGTTGTTGCTTGCTAGTGTGAACCTAGGATACATTCAGTGTTTTTTTGTTGTTTATGAGGATTGAGGTAAAAAACTATTTAAATTATTATGACAGATGGTCCTCACAGACATCCTCCATCCCCCATCCCTCACCCTCAGTCTCATGATACCTCAGGTTACCATTCAGCTAATCTGCTAGCTTAAACTTTTTTATCCAGTTCTGTATATCGCTAGCTAATTACAAACCCAATCCCATCTAAAGTTCAGTGCTAAAATAATGCTCGCCTTGATTCTGCTCCATGTCCAAGTCCTGATCAAGGTCTATTTAGGGATAATGACAATATTATCTGTCATAATAATAGTAATAAAAAGATAATAGCTGTAATAATAGAGTAATACATGTAACCTTGAGCCATAAGGGTCATCGATCACTACAGCAGGTAACAGCACAGCAAAAGAGCACACACACACACTAACATAAAGTGCTAAGGGTGTTTCTGTATTGACGTTGAAGTGCTTTCGGAAGAGCTGCTGAGATCTTTAGGCTTACTTATGATAATAATAAGAGCGAGTGCCGATAGCATCTCGGCTCCTTTACTGCCGTCGGTGAAAAGGTTTCAGTCAAATGATTTGGACTTCCTTTCATAATATTTCACAGGAAGATGAGTGATTGTTCGTGATGATCGCCTGCCAGCACTGGTTATTAAATTTTTTTTAGAAAACAGTGTCTACGAACGCCTTTTCGGCTATGACGAGATGAACAAGACACCCTGTGTTAAAGAAACTGTGGATCATGCTGACATTTGGCTTTATCATTAATGCTGTGTATGATTAATGTGCTACACAGATCATTTATTTTTATTCCAAATGCAGATATTGTTTAAGGTTCACTCGTGGAAGTGATGCTGCATACTTTCCTTACCATGCAAATTTTTTAAACAGTGTGTACTTTTAAACTTTCGGATATTCACTGACTCCCAGAGGGACAGCCATTGATTTATAGGTGAAATTCTTGAATTTTCTGTCATCTCTGCTACACGCAATCTCTAAATCCGATCGGATCGGAGAGGTGTAGTGCTGGGTTGCAGATGCAGGGTGATGCAATCACCTGGAAATTGAAGCTTATAAACTATGTATGTAAGTGTATGTGCTTGACATATTTAATAAAGACTTTTCCAGAACCTTGGATAAAAAAATCGTATTTTGGCAATATGAAAGATCCTTGGTATAACCTGTGTTATTAAGCTTTACCTGTTTTTTTTTTTTTTTTACATGCACAAACCTTTAATTAGTGCTTAATTAATATCAAGATAATGTAAAAATAAAGTGTGAAAAGTTTGACCACCTTTTGCACTTAGTGATCGCAGTGTTCTCTAAGCAGACGAAGGGCGGCACCACCAGGGGGCGGTGTGGGTTAATTTCTCACTTGATTGGCATCTGAATACAAAGATTGTTATACAATTTAGAATCAAGTTTTCCTAACATGATGCTAATTGAGAACATCTGACTAGGACACAGTATTGTATGATTCTACATAGAATATTTAAGGGTTCTCCTGGAGACGCAGATTGCAGAACCCTTTAGTGTTCTAGATCAGACACAATATATTCAAGTACATAGTCTATACAAGATAGAATATTGTTTAAGACGCAGCTATTGATAGAATAAGAAATGATGAGGGAAATAAAGAGGGTGAGATGCAGGTGAACAGTGTAGAATGCAACAGGGTGCAGAAATATAATGCCCACTCTCTCCCACGTACACCTTCTGACTCTGTAGATGATCCATAAAGCCGGAAGCAGGTCACACAAAGAAATCAGCCACAGGTCCAATCAATAACGTCAGCCTCTGCTGAGATGCAGGCTGATACAGTGATGAGCTGGCTGTATTGAAAAAGGAAATGCGAAGGCAGTGCTCACACACACACACACACACACACACACACACACGTACATATTCATGCATGACTCACTCTGAGGTGCCATGTGCATCAGCGATAATTGGCATCTTTGCGTTCTGCCAAACAGTAAACGAGATACACCGCCACTCTATCACTATTTCCTCCTTGTGTGATATGTCAACTTCTGTACAAAAGTTATGAATGAGTAAGACTAGGATGAAGGGGGTAGCATGCAACGCTTTACATATGACTGCGTTTTTAAGAGATTAAACAAAAATGTGCTCATTAGAGTTCGCTTGTTGGAATTGAATGGCAGCCATGCACTGTGCAGGGACCAAAACAGCAGTATTGCAACGTACATACGATATCTTTTATGTCTTATACCTCACATCATATTCGAGTTGTTGTGTAGCGGAATGTCAGAGAAACGACGAGACGAACATCTGATGTGAAAAAGGACGTCTTTGACAGTTAAGAATCTTAGTGTATAAACAAGAAATGGTCACAAGACGTGGTGTAATGTCACTTTTCTTCAGTGTAAGACAGGCCGATCTGGTTGTCAGGTAATGTATGTCCTGACCTTAAAAGAATTTACTAAGATTGCACTGTATATAGTTAGCTTAGCATAACATGGCACATGCCAATTCAAGTGAATGGGACGAAGTGCGTTACAGTTCTTGTCCTCCTCAGATTACTACTTAAGCTAGATAACCAAGCTAGCAAGCTAGCTACATGTATATGTAATCTGAAGCCACTCTGGACATGCTGAGCTTCTAATTAAAGGTTTGCATGAGTTAACTTATCAGCCCTTAAATCAACTGTGATCTAAAATAATTTTGAGCATTTATGTTGTCACCTCTCAATATTTGCACCTTACAACTGAAAAAGATTGAACTTATTGCTTTATTATATTTCTTACTTATTTTTGATAAGAAACCTGACTGGACCTTACTGTTTCTGTGATCCAGTGACCAAAAATTTGGTTCCTGACATCCATCACTCATATTTTTACTCTGTCCAGTTACTGAAGACACATTTCTGAAACATTCCTGCTGACTTTAACCCATGATTGTATCAGCATCAGTTGCTTATTTTATATTAAAGAAAGTAATTCTTCTAAAGTATCTCATTAGATAACACTCAAAATAGTTATGACAATTTAATAGCACCAATTAATTTAATAATTAGATAGAATTTCCTAGAATAAAACTTCTAGTAAACTCAATAAAAGGAAATCAGTTTTCCTTTCAGGAAGTGGCAAGTTAGAAATCAGGGAGGGGAGATATCTACTGGCAGGGAGGTGTAATGCTGGTGTAAATTATCCATCTATTTATACATCCATCCATCCATCCATCCATCCAGTTTTTTTTTTTTATTGTTTATTCTACACATGGTCTGCAAGGGGATCCATGAATCTACTCCAGGGGACTAACAGGGGTTACCATGGATGGGATGCCAAGCAGCTTATGATGCATGTCTAAGGACCAGGGGAGGAAACTAGGAAAGTACCCAGAGAAAAAACCCTGGAAAAGCAAAGAGAACATGCAAACTCCAAACGATGGAAATTGAATCTTCAACCATAGAGGTGTGAGGCAACGTGCTAACCGTGTGAATTATATTACTACTAAAACTGTTTTTCAATTTTGTCTTGTAGTGTTTGTACAAGGTTACACACATACACCTTGTGTTATTTTTTTTTTTTTTATCCCTTAGTTCTGTGTTGTCTTATATTAAGATATATATCTAATATAGCTCTGTATCTTAATGTAGCACCAGGATTCTAAAGGAACGTTTTTTTCAATTCACTGTGTACTGCATCAGATATAAAAGGTCGAAATGACAATAAAACTTCTTGACACAAGGTGAAGCTGATTAGGCTGCAGCAGCCTGCCTAACCACACCCCTTCACCTGCCACACCCTCCGCATTGGTGATGTGACCTCATATCTCATTTTTTGTTACATTAAGACAAACCTAGAATCCAATGTCTGCTGGCAGAAAATACTTTTGCATCTGTATTCGTGTCAAACCCTCACCTTAAGCCACATTATGCTCTTGAAACCTACTTGTTACGGTAAACGAGTTTAAAGCCTCTTCCTTTGGTGTGCACAGTGCTAAGCTGAGAACAGTACCAGAGATTTGGGGCTCTTTTTTTCACCCTTTTTGCTTTCGTGCTGAAGGGTGTCTCTTGGGATTGCGGCAAAAGGCAAGAGAATGAGAGAGAGAGAGAGAGAGAGAGAGAGAGAGAGAGAGAGAGAGAGAGAGAGAGAGAGGAGAGAGAGAGAGAGAGAGAGAGCGAGCATGAGCATAAGCAGGAGCTTCAGCATGAACAGGAGAGATCAAGAAAGAAAAGGAAAAAAGAAGTCTGATGAAGAAAAAGAGAAATCAAGGAGTTGGAAGACTTTCAGTCGCATATTCATTAAAATTCTGCCTTTCATTGCAGAAGGATTGCAGTTAGAGCGAGAAGATGAGCTTTCTGCTCATGAGACATAAACATGAACAACGCTGATGCATGGAAGACTGCATGGTATTGTCTTTCAGCATCTATTAGTAATTCAGACACATTCTCTCTCTCTCTCTCTCTCTTTCTCTCTCTCCACTCACATTCTCTCTCTGTTTATTCCTGCTACATTTTTCTCTGCTGCTTTCTTTTCTCTTGCTGTCTTTTCCTGTCTCACGAACACCCACACATCCGCCAACACATGGTCACACGGTCAATTAAAGTCCCCAGAGACCTAATAAGGATGTATTAGCAAGATGGCCAGGCATTTAAATGGCAGCAGATCACATCTCCCTTTTTAAAAACCGTGGTGCTCATGGATAAATATATTCTTTGACTCACCAATCAAATACGTCCGTATTGACAATAGTGCATTTTCTCTGGCATCACGTGTCATAATTGCACCTAGAGATAAGTGTCGATCGGTCCAGAGAGACAACCCTGCTGGATATTGTCCATAAAAGACAGGAACAGATTTTTTTTTTATCAATTTGCTGCACGTCAGCAAGGAAGATGGGATGGGGGTGTATTGAAGGTCGATGTAGCTGTAATGAGGAAGGTAGTAGTAATGCTATTATTGTTGTTGGGAAAAAATGGTCTGGTGCCTGACAGATGTTCCACATGCAGGATGTGTTATTCTGTCATTATATTCATGAACCATGTAGTGAAAACTTGTTCCATTTCCAGAATGTCAGCTTTAGGTTGCTGTACATCTCTGGTACACTAAATATGTGTCAAACTTGGCTTCCAGAATTACAAAGGTCATATTTTAGTACTTTTTCTTTGCTTACTGCAAATAAAGGTAATTTTATATACCATATGTTTCTGTATCTTTATGCCTGGATTTTTCAGTACTTCAATTCAAGACTTAAAGGCTAGCTAATCAGCAGTGCTAGGTAGCTAATCATTTAAGTCATTACCTAGCTCATGCTTGTCATTTATACAGTACTTTCCAGTTGCCTAGCAACATTGTTGTCACAATTTCAGCAGCGAGTGTGTCACACCTTTTCTGAAAAATCAGGAATTTACAAATGCCTTTAAACAGCTTTCAAAAGTTCTCAAAAGCTGTAATCGTTTCTAGAAGGTTCTTTCATTTATAAAGATGGTTATGTGTTGGAAAGTCTTAAGCTACTTAAACAGCATAAGCTTCAGCGGTATTGTTTGTTTTGAGAGTTGGCAACTTTGCAATGTTTTCTCATTACAATTAATGAAGTAAAATTTAAACTGTTGCATTGAATTTTACTCATTTGGTCAAAAATAAATGGACTTTCCAGTGTCTTGCTGAATATTACTAAATATTTATTTTATTGTGAATATTTAATGTTTTCTCAAAATCATGCCATTATATGTGCATCGATCACTGTCAGAGAATAATGTTAATTTTCTGTTAAATATATAATGTAATAATCTATAAGCCTAGCTTCATTACCATGTTCAGCATTTTCATGTCTTTGTCGTGTCTCACTCCACAGTTGTTATGGCCGGTAGTGTCCGGCTGGATATAACAGACCCAACGCGAAGCTTGACGTGAAAATCGAGGTTTATTTAACATAAAGAACGAGACATGACCATGAAACAAAACCCGCGACACTACATCGGCCTACACACGAACGAGGACTAGCAACTAAAGCAGACAAAGACAGGACTATAAATAGAGAACATAATCATGGAAACATTAGGTGCAGGTGAACATTAGTCAAGACACAATAGGACAGGGCGGGGCTTAAACACACACGGCCAACATGAACAAAAACTGACATGACAGGACAAACCCCATGCTGAGAGCCCCCTAGTGGTTCAACCCCAGCCCTGCCACCCGTAACAACAGTGGTGGGGGGTTAATATGAAGCTCATATGAAAGTAGACACTCAGGACTTTAAGAATTTGTAGTGGTTCATAAGTATTTCTGTTTTTAGCCTACTAGGGGTGATATATTCTTTAAAAAGCTCCAAAAAAACCTGCAAAAATGGTTATTGTTTTTTCACACAAATCTTTAAAGTAAATGTTGATATCAAACCCATTTCTGCTCTCTGAGATGCTCCAAGTGCTTGTTCATCTAAAAAGCAGCTCAAATTCGACGGTGTTTAACTTCAACCACTACAATTCTATGTAAGGTTATCCTTACGTAGAGGGAAAACATTCAGTCTTGCTCTAAAGTCGAGATCGAGTGAGAGAGCAGTACTTATTTGGGTGTTTTTGCCAGTTTGGGTCATTTATAATTGGCCAAACTGGATAATTGTATAAACAAGTAAATTCACTTGAGTGTGCTTAAAAAAGAGGGTGTTGTAATAGAGGAAAGAAAAACAAAGTTGTGGAAATGATGTGAAATGATATAATATAAAGATTGATGGCTGAACTGAGACATGCTGTTAAGAAACACAGATAGGTGGACATATCGGTCTATCTTGGCTAACCTGAGTTTCAGTAAGCATCATTCCCCTGCCCTCCTCCCTTCCCAACTCAGGTGGAGTTTCCTCATACTGAACGCTGTCAGCTGTCAGTGTGAGCAGTGGTGCAGATCCGTTCCCTCCACACCATTTCCGCAGGTAGAATATAATTAAATTAATTTCATTTTTTTCCGTCATTTGTGCAGCACTTCCTTTTTTTTTCACCATAGGCACCCCATTGCTTAAAGCATAATTGAAGCCTCCGTTCGCGCTCGGAAGCCTCAACAGCATCTCTGCGGGAATCTCGGAGAAACTGTGAGTCTCCTGCTGTTCAAGTCTAAGTAATGGCAGAGTCTCTCTCTCTTTCTTTCTCCACAGTCTTACACACCTGTCATCTGGACTGTAGCTGAAACTCCCCTACCCAAGTTTAACGGTGTCATTCTCTTGAAGTGGCCCTGGACACCGCTGCTCTCTCTCGCCATCTCCACTTTAGAGCAACACTGTCACATTTACAGACATGCTGAAGTTGAGACCCTTATGTAGTCGGTTTCTGAATACAAATACAACAGCAGACTTCAGACCAACACTACCCGCTATGCTCTCTTGCTGGAGGATTGCGTTGTTTCCCAAAGCTTAGACAAGCGGAGATTTTAGGCATTGAGCTTCAGGTCCATTGTTTTTGCTGGGTTTTTGCAATCGTTTTGCAATCTTTAACCAAAGTTAAAATGTCAGTTTACATGAGCAACACATTCAAACAAACCAATACAGAGCACTAATTCTATTCAATATGTCCCAGTGCTCGCTTCTGATTGGTCAGGAGTTTGGATTAATTTTCTATAAAAGAGAAGAGGAGACGCTGATGTAAACAGGAACCTCTAACATTAAACGTAACTGAAATAGAAAGAAATAAAAATAAAAATAAATCTTATCTATTCATATAACATGAAAGTAGGTGCGGAAAGAAGTGGCATAAAAGAAGCAACAAAACATCAAATATCATTGCTCTCGTCAAGACAACTCATATTTTAATAAAGAGCATGTTTAAAGACACCGGTGTTTTCAGAACAAGGCCGCCATGCTGAAAAAGTCAAGTGATAGCTCCAAATTTTCCACAATGAGTTGAAGTAGAAGAGTTATACGTAAATCAGCGACTTGTTACGGCTCATATCTCATATCGCAGACACGTATCTTCTCACCATTTTTTAAACCCCATGTATCATCTAGTTTACCACAGTATGTAAATAAAGTAAGTGAAACTTGTATCAAGTTTGTAATTTGTTATCTGTCAACTCCAGCTTAAAAAAAACACACACAGGAAAAAGAAGCTCTCATTAACTCATCTGCCTGAAAGCCCTCGTTGACAGCCAGACAATTGCATCAGATCCTCCCTGTGAAAGCAGCCTCTGTGGGTTTTAATATGGCTGACAGAATGAACGTGCTCCAGTCATCAGCATTCGGAGGAGACGAGTCACGTCCCGTCCTGAGCTGTCCCGTGTCAGAACCTCCAGCTAATGAAGAAGTGTTGGGGAAGATCGTTTATTAACATGAATAGATAACTTCTCTCTGTTTCTTCAGAGTTCTCCCTTTGATAGCATCTAATTGCGCCCTTTTGCTGCCATTCATAACAAAAAACTATTTTGATTGACAGGCGGAAACCTGGTGGATTTCCTTCCATTTCTGATATTGATAATGATTTTTGATATTCTCTTTTTCTGTGCATCCCGAGGCATCTAGAGATTGTGCCAGCTCCAGTTGTGTTCCACTTCATGAAGATTTTGGACTTTCAGTGAGAAGAGGCCAACCCTGCGAGGATCCGAGGCATCTAGAGATGTTCTAGCTCCAGTTGGATTCTGCTTCATGAACATTTTGGACATTCAAAGAACTTTAAGGACAACAAGCTCCTAATCAACACACAAAATAACATCCTACATATGCTGTATTTCCATCGTTGAGCATTTGAAGGCTTCGGCATGGAGGAGTTGGTGTTAAATCTGTAATGAACTCAGATGTTGAGCTAATTTATGAGATGCTCAGGAGCTCCTGGTTCAACAACTCCACTTGACTGTATATGACTGTAGAAAGGATATTATTTATACTCACACTCTCCGGTGTTTATAATAATTTATAATCACACTCTCCGGTGTTTATAATAATTTATAATCACACTCTGAATTTAATTGAATAAACCAAGTGAATAATTGTTGAAAAAGTTAAAGGAAGCACATAGTTCTATCGTGCAGAGTGGGACATCAGCTTCAGCAAGATGTTAACGTATATGTCTTGTTTGTTTCAAGTACCAAAAAATTATTTTTGCTACTTCATACATTTCATGCTCAATTTGCCAACAACAAGCTGTTTAAAAGATGCTGCTTACCATATATGGTAATTTGTGGGAGGTTTATTATTTAAATGAGTGTGCCCATGTTTGAGCTATGAAAAAAATCCTGAATGTGAGAGATTTATCAATGTCCCATGCGTACAGCTGTGTGTACACATGCTGTATGTGATAAATGCCAATATTCTTGTGTGTTCCTACACTCAGCATTAGACCTTGTTCTACACACCCGATTTGATAAATGGGTCTTCGATTCAGCATGCTAGCTGAGCGTTCTTCTGTACTCCATCCCTCCCCTGCTGTTCCTGCACCTGCGTCTGCGCAGCCTCGCCACAACACAAACGTTCGTCGTCATTTCCTTCCCAATGAGCCATAAACACCATAGGACTTCCTAACTCCATAAACTTGTACGATTGCATTATTCCATGCCCAATTCCCTGTGCCTCACAGATGTCTAGTTATCTATGAGTTTACTGCCATATTTCTTATAGCACATATGTGTTGCCTTCCATCAATAGCTTCATATTTATTATTACAACCAGAGAATGCTTGCTAACACTGATAGCTAAGAAACAGGAACATCTTCTAAATCCCTGATGATGTATCAGCTTCACGGAAGGAACACTACAGAGGTTGAGGAGATATATTATGAGCATAAAATGCAGTACAGGCATATCTGTCAGGAAAGCTCTCTGAAGGGAATTTTAAGCACCCGACTAGCCAAGCACAATGACAAAGCGAAATACTAACAAGCGGAAAAGACTAACTTTGCCATACATGTCACCAAACATATTTAATGTCTAGATCAGGGTAGGCCAGGGGCATTCAAATAACCGTGAAGGTCCAGTTACTGTAGCTATGTTAATAGATGTGATTGCCAAGCACAGATGATTTGTGAGTCGGTTCATGTTTAGAAAACGAAAATCTATGAACTCTAGCCATTTTTTATAGGTTTATTGCCTCAACTACAATATATTTACTACATAGCTTAGTCTACTGTAATAACCTGGTGAACCCTGGCCAATGTTGTCACAGAATAGAAGCCTTTATTTATCACATATACATTACAGCACAGTGACATTTACATTTCTGGCATTTGGAAGACACCCTTATCCAGAGAGACAATTTATCTCATTTTATACAATTAAGGGTTAAGAGCCTTGCTCAGAGGTCTAGCAGTGTCAGCTTGGTGGACCTGGCATTCAGGCCCACAACCGTCCAGTAGTCCAACACCTTAACCACTAAGCTACCGTATTCTTTCGCATATCAGAGCACAACTACTGGAGCAGTGGGGGTTAAGGGCCTTGCTCAGGGGTCCAACTGGCAGCTTGGCAGTGCTGGGGCTTGAACCCTGATTCAGCTTTCCACTGGTGTTGTTGGCATAGCAGGTTGACCTTAAATGGCATTATGATGTAAAACATAATACTCAGTCCGTGTGGTCTGTGACATGGTTGATCCATTGGCAGTCACTGTGTATGCTGCTGTATAGACTGAATAGAATTGCCAAGGGTGTGGCCTGCTGTCTAGATGACTCAATAGTATTATTGGCAGAGGGAATGACCTACTGTCTAGATTATTCAATTATTATAGAGTGTAGTGAGATGTTTGTGAGGAATGTTCTGGAGGTGAAGAGAGTGTCAGACAGGGTGATGAGTCTGAAGTTAGAGATTGAAGGGGTGATGTTGAATGTTGTTAGTGGTTATGCCCCACAGGTAGGTTGTGAGTTAGAGGAGAAAGAGAGATTCTGGAGTGAATTAGATGAGGTGATGGAGAGTATTCCCACGGGTGAGAGAGTGGTGATAGGAGCGGATTTTAATGGACATGTTGGTAAGGGGAACACAGGTGATGAGGAGGTGATGGGCAAATTTGGAGTTAAGGAAAGGAACCTTGAAGGACAGATGGTAGTGGACTTTGCTAAGAGGATGGACATGGCTGTGGTTAACACTTATTTTCAGAAGAGGGAGGAGCATGTTTGCAGATGACATTGTGATCTGTAGTGAGAGCAGGGAGCAGGTGGAGGAAAACCTGGAGAGGTGGAGGTTTGCGCTGGAGAGAAGAGGAATGAAAGTCAGTCGTAGTAAGACTGAGTACATGTGTGTGAATGGAAGGGAGGGAAGTGGAACAGTAAGGTTACAGGGTGAAGAGGTGAAGAAGGTACAGGAGTTTAAGTACTTGGGGTCAACAGTCCAGAGTAATGGAGAGTATGAGAAAGAGGTAAAGAAGTGAGTGCAGGCAGGTTGGAATGGGTGGAGAAAGGTGTCGGGAGTTCTGTGTGATAGGAAAATATCAGCGAGAATCAAGGGGAAGGTGTACAGGACAGTGGTGAGATCGGCCATGCTGTATGGTTTAGAGACAGTGTCACTGAGGAAGAGACAGGAGTCAGAGCTAGAGGTAGCAGAGCTAAAGATGTTGAGGTTCTCTTTGGGAGTGACAAGATTGGACAGGATTAGGAACAAGTTCATCAGAGGGACAGCTCATGTTGGACGTTTGGGGGACAAAGTTAGGGAGGCCAGATTAAGAAGGTTTGGACATGTTCAGAGGAGGGAGAGTGAGTATATTGGTAGGAGAATGTTGGACATGGAGCTGCCAGGCAGGAGGCAAAGAGGAAGGCCAAAGAGGAGGTATATGGATGGAATTAATGAGGATATGAAGCTAGTGGGTGCAAGGGTTCAGGATGCAGAAGATAGGGATAGGTGGAGAGAGATGATTCGCTGTGGCGACCCCTGAAGGGAAAAGCCGAAAGAAGAAGAAGAAGAAGATAGAGTGTAGTGAGATGTCTGTTTATTGACAGTGAATTTTTATTGATGGTGTGGCTTGGTGTATTGGTGATTTAATAAATGGGGTGTAGTCAGTTGTCTGTCTTGTTGTTTAATGACAGTGTGTTTGTTATCTGGAGGATGTATGGCATGGTTAATTGACTGTTATTGTAGACATGGCCTGACTAAGTAAAATGAGAGTTAATTGTTGTTTTGTTGTCCTGGTATTTGATTAATGGTGTGGTTCATTGATTGAATAAATGTTCAATTCAATCGAATTCAATTCATTTATTTATTTATAGCACTTTTAACAACGGATATTGTCTCTAAAGCAGCCTTACAGAGCATAAGAAATATTGAGCAAAAGATTAATAATAATAATAATAATAATAATAATAATAATAATAATAATAATAATAATAATAATAATAATTAATTTAAAGTTAATCCTAAAAACTAATTAATTAATAATAAAATTAATAAAATAAAGACTTCTATTTAAATTTATTTGAATTTAACCCTAATGAGCAAGTCTGAGACAACTGTAGCAAGGAAAAACTCCCTGAGATGTTATGAGGAAGAAATCTTGAGAGGAATCAGACTCTAAAAGGAACCTCATCCTCATTTGGGTGACACCGTAGAGTGTGATTATAAATGATTATAAACACCGGAGAATGTAAATGCATATATCAGTTAATTAAACTGTTAAGTTGAGAGAATATTGAATTTATCAGATTTTTTTAAAACTACAAAATCAGACATATGATGTCCTTGGTGGTCCAGCAAAAGGATCCCATGCCCTCACCACAGTGGCCTGGGTTTGATTCCCAGGCAGGTGTGACAGAGAGAATGTGTGAAATATGCATCTAGAGAAAGAAAGTGTAATGCCAATATGTGGTACAAATTATGTCCTGTGTTAATTGATTGTGCGTTGATCTACTAGCTATGTCTTAAACCATGGAGCTCAGTAGGGGGGATAGAGCACTACTCTACCTCACTAAATACAAACGAGTGGTGGTGAGAGCAGCAAGTCAGTTTTTTCATTCTTCACTATTTTCCCTTATTTAAGGTAATTATGCTCCACGAAACATGTGTTATCAAATGTTATAAAGAGGTCTTTCTATCTTGTTGTTGTAAAATATGAAGAAATGAAGTATGTTTTTCATTGTTTTATTGCTAAAGAATTCCAGGCTAACTGTGTAAGCAGTTGATAAATGAGAGCAGCGTGTAAATTGTTTCAGTTAACTTCCCTCACTATTTTCCCTTATTTAAGGGTACAACATAGGGAACAGTGGGGGGACAGTGGTGGCTCAAGAGATTAAAAGGTTCTGGGTTGATGATTGGAGGATTGGAGTTGGGCCACTGTTGGGCCCTTGAGCGAGTTCCAAGGCATAGCTGACACTGCACTCTGACCCCAACTTCCAAAGTTGGCATATACGAAGAAAGAATTTCACTGTGCTGTAATGTATATAAGGTATAATGTGATATCTGGAGATTTAACTCTCAGTGCTGGATAAAATGGGAGGGTCAAGTTAGAAAGGGCATCTTGGGAAATTAGCACCTGTGCCAATATCAAAATATGCAGATCAGACGATCCACTGTGGCGACCCCGAAAGAGGAGAAGCCGAAAGAACAACCATAACAAATAAGACACGCAAACTTCACTATATAATAATTGATGCTTTATCCTGAACCAGAAGAAGTATAGGACAGTGCTGACCGCAGGGGGAAAAGAGGATGACGAAATGACCATGTCTCTCCAGGGAGAATGGGGATGCTAGAGAGGCTTCCTGTCACTGCGACATGCTGCAGGTGAAATGGAGTGTGAGCAGAACTTTATAGCTGAACACATCCTGCAAATGTTATGAACCTTTTAGAACAAAGACAATCAATAATTGTGAGTGATGAAAACTGACAAATGAATTGACTGAATACATCTGAGAAAAGCTGGTGAACTTTATTCGAAAACAATCAGAATACACATCTATAATGAAACATTGCATGCTGGAATCCAGTTTTTTTCAAAAACACATCAGAAAACAACAAAATCGTGGAAAAATCTATTAATTAAAGTAACAGTGTTTAACCTTCTTCACTAATAACATCCATTAATGAGTTAATGATTTTCCCTCTATTAGTCTACTTGTCTGCTTACTTTGCTATTTTATCACAAAATCAAACTCAAATCTCAGGAGTCAAGTGGCGCTCCTGCATCTCAAACATCTGACTGCTGAATTTCTTTCAATCTAAATGCAAATTTTAAATCTTTTGAAATATATATATTTTGCTCCAGAGTATAAAACAAAGAATGAGCTCAATGTCTGTTATTTTGGTGCATGCTTGCGTTTTGTGGCAAATTATTTTCCAGCCTTGGGAATGAATTGTCGTTCTTTCTTCTCGAACGAACGCATGTCAATACCTCTGACATCAAAAGAATCAATTTTCAGCTTTCAAAGAGCTTTGCTGCCTATACGCTGTTCTCTATACTGCATGTGTCAGGTCTCGTGGTTGGAAAGTTTTCTTCTGGAGTACAATAATATCATATCCTACAATCTCATCAAATTCTATTCCTGTATTGCCTGAATATTTTAAGGTGTTTTTTTCTTCTCCAGGATTAAATTGGATTGCGGGAAATTGTGGGAAAACAACATTGCTCCATCATGTCAGCAGATGGGTCGGGAACATTGCCCTTGTCGAAGGAGACATGATCAATAATTTGTGTTATATACACACACAAAAAAATCTATATGACACGATACACAGAGATACATATACAGCATGAGAGCACAGAGAAATTAGATGAGGAAAAAAAAATTCTTTTGGCCTCTAATCTATATGTTCTACATTCATTTTGTGTAGCATTTATCCTATACAGGGTTGCAGGGAGCCTGGAGTCTATCTCCCTGGGAACTGAGCGGACAAGGCTGGAGATACCCTGGGCGGGGTGCCAACCAATAACACACTACACACAATTTAGAGATGCCTATCAGCCTGCTTTGGACTAGAGAATGAAACTAGAGCACCTGGAGGAAACCCTTGAAGCACAGGGATAACATACAAACACCACACACACAGGCCAGAGGCAGGAATCAATCTCTCAAACCCCCAGAGGTGTGAGGCAAATTTGCTAACAATGAAGCCACCATGCACTGTATTTCAACATTCAATATACATTAATACATATCTTTAACATGCTCTTTATTAGGAAAACCTGTACAGGTGCTCATTCAAGCAATAAACCAATTGGCCAATCATGTGGCAGCAGCACAGACCATGCAGATATACATCAAGAGCTTTTTTACTAAGACTTTTTCTGTGTGTTTTGTGCTAGACAGGTTGTTTTGAGTATTTCAGAAATTGCTGATCTCCTAGGATTTTCACACACAACAATATCTACAGTTTACACAGAATGGTATGAAAATCAAGAAAAATAAACCATCCAGTCTGCATCAGTGAGAAGATAGGTCTGAAGAGAATGGCCTGTCTGGTTGGAGTTGACAGGAAGACTAAAGTAACTTAAATAACTACTCTACAACCATGATGAGCAAAAAAGCATCTCATAATGCATAACACATAAAAGATGGAAGCAGGTGAGATATACAAGCTGAAGATCACATCAGGCAGGTCAGCCAAGAACAGGACTCTGTTCAGCTGAAGATCAGAAGAACGTCTTTATTTCAATATTTATTGTTTTGGTCAGCAAATAACTACATAATATACAAACAGCTTTAACTTAAATTCAGATTTTTTAATTTATTCTGAAAGTTTAATATATGCAAATGTATGCAATAAATCATTACTTATGCATTTATTAATGCATATAACCAACATTTATTTGTAACCAGAATTCACATTTATTTATTTATTTATTTATTTGTTTGTTTGTTTGTTTGTTTGTTTGTTTATTTATTTATTTATTTATTTCTATTATTTTTTATTTTACTTTTTTAGAAAAAGAAGAATTATTATTCTAATACAATTCGAAATAAATTATTTAAAAATTAAATAATTAAATAGATTTATAGATTAAAATATACAATAATATGTGCTACAACCCGAGAAATGAAAATACAATGAAATTTGTGTCCTTGCTCCAGTGACATTGTTTGGAAAACATGGTACACAATGTACAGGAGACTGAATTGTAAATTAATTGAATTAAATGAATATATAAAATCTCTTGGAAAGGTTGTTGGTTAAAATGCTGATTAGTTAGATGTAGATTAGATTAGTAAAGGTATATTTTATTGATTGACCTACTGCAGTGCAATGTCATCACACACCAACCCTTTGTGGTATTTATTTGATTCTTTACTTCATGTTGAGGAGTCTGTGTGGTGAAATTGATTCTTCTCCAAGGAAATATTTAATCACTGCTAACTCATGACATCCAGCCATGTCCACTCCATTTACATTCTACATCTATGGCATTTGGCAGAAGCCCTTATCCTAAGCGACTTACATTTTTATCTCATTATTTAAACCAGTCTGTTCATTTTCCTTTCAATAAGGTGTTTCTACCTCCAGCAGTTTTTGGTTTTCAAACCTTGTAACTCTGTATAAACTCTAGAGACTGATGTGGGTGAAAATCACTGGAGATCAACAGCTTCTGAAATACTCAACCCAGCTCATCTGGCATCAACAACTGCACCACAGTCAAACTCAATGAGATTAAATGAAGCTCTTGACCTGTATTTTCATGATTTTATGCATTGCACTGCTGCCACATGATTGTCTGATTATATAACAAGCAGGTGTGCAGATGTTCCTGAAAATGCAGACAGTAAGCATCTTTAAAAAGCCGTGCCAAGCATACCAATACCTGATGGCAGTTGAGGTCAATACATCGACTGATGAATTGCTCCCAGCAGGTCCTGAGCTTCCCACGGGTACATTTTTGGGCCATTTTAAGCTCATCCTGATTGATCCGTCTGCTCAGTTAGCTGTTTGTCTTCTGCTTTTCTCTCAGAAGGAGGAAAGTAAAGTGAGCATGAATGAGTTTCGCAGCGTAGGCAAGAGTTCTACTTTTCAGGTTTTTTTTCTCTGTCTTTGTTTCTCAGAAAGGTTACAAATAACTCCCTGAAAAAACAATATACTGCAACCATTTATGAATTTTCTGTAGGCGAGTTTGGAAGTAGTTAATAGCGATCATCTTGGCTCCCGGGTTTTGTGAGTTAGAAGTGGGGAAAATGATGTCGTTTGCCAGTAGCTGACACCGCCAATGAATTAGGTTTTACTGGCGGCGATAAAAACGACAGGAGTTTTCAGCGTGAAAAAGCACCACCATTCTTTCTGCCTCAAAGCGTGCCGTCAATGACAATGATTATTTGAACCATAAAGCCATCTGTTTTCATTTTGTCTTTTTTTTTGTCTGTGTGTTTTCAAAATCAGTTTGAATCCAGACGGATCCATCATCTCCTTTTGGGGAAGTTTCTATACTGATAATTCGCTTGCTTTGCAAAGTCATTTGATATTTTCAGCTTGATCTCTAATCCCTAACAGCTTTTCAGTATCCTTAAGCTAGTTTTTCTCTCTTTTTTTACCCCACCATCTCTCACTATTTCCCTCTTTAAATAACTCATGAAATCCAGCAGATAGCAGCTGAACTCAGTAGAATGAGTTACTCGTGTTTAGAGGAAGTGCAAGGGTTATCAGTGGTCTGAGCCTGGGAATATCTCCTATTTTATTCTTGTGAATTGGCTAGCCATTGGAGATCATTTTCTAGCTAATGTTGTGTTTCTTGTTGAGCTGATGGCTGCAAATTGCTCTGAGCCAGAGGTTGTTATCGCCTGCTCTATTCTCTCGTGGGACAAAAGTGGATGTGTTTAGACCACCAGGGAGAAGACAACTAACTTCAGGGAGGTTGGAATTGAGTTGTGGCCATTTTTGCTGTGTCTGCTATTTATTAGTTTATCTGTTTATCCTTTTGAGACACTCTCTTTAGGGACAACTATGAAGAGAACTGAAGCATTGAAATTTGAAAATTTATTGTAATTTATGTATTTTAATTTTTTCACATCATGTTCATGTGTGATTTATATAAACACGTGATATTAATGTTGCTAATTATGCAAAATGAAGCCGATCAACCGAGGTTCATATAAGTGAGTCTTCCTATGAGTAAACATACGCAAACTTGAGCTCTCTCATAGGATACAAACGGTTTTTTTTGTTTTTTTTACAAACTGGATCGAAGTTTTCTTTTGTAAATACTCGTATAAGATTTACAGTAGGTATAATGCTGAATGAATGACTTGCCAATCCTCTATAATATATAGTTACATTATAGAATCTTCATTTAGAATCTGAATTTAAACACCCACTGACCATACCAACCTACATAAAAACAAGTAAATAACTATCTCCTACTTTATTACCTCCACCTTCAGTGTTCATTTGCTGTATTTACTGGAAATGACCCCCAAGATCCCTTGATTCCAGTGTAATACTAATCAAACAAAACCTGCTATCTGTCTTCCCCTTTTCTGCTGTCATGGGAGGTCTTTGCCACTAGCTGCTTTCTTGTTTTATTTAACTACAACCTCCTGCTTCCCTCTCCTCCATACAGACAGACTTGGTTTGATTGACAGGTTATGGCAGCAGAGGGTCGACACGCTCGGGCAGGACACACACTCAGGAACAGAGAGAGAGGGAAAGCTTCAAACAGCATCACAGTCCTGTGACAGGCCTTCTGTTTAATGTAGGAGTTAATGTATGCTAGGGATGGTCTAAATACTGTACGTGACCTGCATGCTTCTTGTAAATCTGTCAGAGAGAGAGAAAGAGAGAGAGAGATACAGTATGTGAGAGACATCCACCCACACACAGCAAGTCACAGTAGAGCGAGGGCAAAGAATAAGTGCTGCTTCAGGCAGAAGACTATTAAGATGATTTGGGAATGAATTACTATATTACCTACGGTTTTTTTGTTTGCTTCCAGGGTCAGAAGGTTGTGGTGTCTAATGAAGACTAAATCAGAAAATAATAAACCTGTGATTTGTAGCTGGAACTTCTGCCAGACCTGCTGTTATAGAAAATTAATCAACACGTTCTGACCAATCAGATTTGAGAACTGGCACAAATACAGCCGTTCAGCCTGTTATGAACATTAAAGGAATTCAAAACACAAGTGATTTTTATTACTCAGGTATCATTGCTTCATGTGTGAAGATAAAGAAAAACCTAAAAGCAAAAATAAATTGAAGCCACCGGAGTTATGGCCCTCATCAGCACTTGAAATGGATTGTCTTGAAGTATGTGTGTGTGTGTGTGGAAAAAATATTCTAAAAGCATCTGGGAATTTAAGATGGTCACGCTTAATTCACAGCAGGAGTCTGATCCTAACTGGTTGTCTTTGAAGATGGGCTGGTGTAATTGTTTGGTTTGTGGTGTGAGGGTAAGCCAGAACAGCAAAAGCTACAAGAGACGACATAAGGACACTGAGGTCATGCCGGATAATGTAATTTCATGGATGATTGCTATTCCAAGCAGCTTTATTTATTCTTAGTGGTGTGCCATGCTTCCCAGGAGGCCAAACTCATCCCTCTGTCCATTCAACCAATTCATTTGAAAGAGTGATTTGTTATATTTATCTAAGGTCCAAGAATACGGATTCTGTGTGCGCTGGTACTTTCCCCTCTGGTAATTTAATTTCACTTAGTTGAGTTAGCATTTGGCACAAAAGAAAGGACAGAATAACTTTCTTTTGTGTTACCATAATATGGCTCACTTGATTTTAACTCTAGATTTGCAGCCAGATTTCTTTAAGGCTGGTTTTTAACAAATTATATTTCAAAGGTGTAAGACTAGCATTGTACCTGACCCCTACCCTTCATCTTGCAAGTGATGAGCCTACAAGATGGCTCCAGATCACTATTTCAAGGGCAGCCCAATTAATTTGCATGAGTAACCTGGTCACCAGAAGCTTGGCTGAGGACACTCCAACCTACATCCCTGTCCCCACCTTTGGTCACAAGGTATCAATAGTAAGTGAGAGAATAAGGTCTTGAGTAAAGGTGATGGAAATGAGGTTACTTGTATCACTGCTGGGCTGATTCTTTGTGAGGTTACCATCAAACCAGAAAGTCCCTGGAATACAGCTACTGTTCTTCTCAATTGAGAGAAGTCAGTTGAGGTGTTTTGGGAAGCTTATAGGGATCCCCTGGTCAAGTCCTAAAAGAGCTCTGTCAGTTACAAGCCATTGGATGGAGACCCTTAGGCATATGTAGGATCTGCTACAGAGATTATCCCACTTTCAAAATAAAGTAACTAAATAGTTTATAATAGTTAATGGAGAGGGAGTCTGATTTTCAAGTGCTTTCCCACAGATTACCTGATGGATACTGTCCACCTACCAGGATGCACCTATCACAATTAGAGTTCCTGCTGCATCTTGTATTTCTGTATTTTTCTCTCTGAAGGTTACTTTTGAAGATTCTTAGAAGGAAACTAGAAAAGAGCAAAAAGCTAGCAAAAAGGTTCCACACCAAACTCCGTTAAAAACTCCGTTGGCTTTTCATAGACTCAGGTGTAGCTTCTGCTTGGTTGGAATAAAACTTGCACCATTGCTGGCTCTTTTTCGATAAGATGGGACACACCTGCCCTAGGAGGAGTGGGAATATGTGGCAGGTGAGTGCGAAAAACCTTGGCTGAACTTCATATCCTTTAGCTTTTGTGACCTCCACCATGAAAAGCATAAGGGAAATGATAAATGAATACTTTGTGAAGAACATTCATTTGATCACAATTAATGAGCCTTAATTCCGGTTGCTTAATAAAATGTATTTCTAACTCCAGGTGGACTGTCACATGCTTTATCACTGCTTTATTATTAAGAAAAAGCAGACTGACTGCAGGTATGCTGATGCAAGATCTGGCCTGTGGTTTCACAGGAGCTGTGCTGCAGTGCTTGAGGTAAAGTCTTTCCATATTCCCTATTAGTTTTATATTAATAGTAAAGAGCAGCTTTCTGGGGACTCAGTTAGATGTGTGAAGACACAGTTCACAGATCTAATCCTTCCTTTCTCTCCTAGTACTGTGGTGATCCTCAAGCATCCTTCACAAATGCTTGTCCCATCTCTACCTCTATAAAAGAGCTGAAAGAGTCTGTGCTTCAGGCACCCCCATGGTGTAAGGCCTTAAGGAGATGTTTGTTTAATCTCACTAAAATGTGGCAATTAAAAAGTGGTTATTTGACTTTTTGCTGTTCTCTATCGAGGCAAAACTAGGTGCCTGAGGTCAGATTTGTGTCATGAGCTTTGGAGGATTGTGGAAAGCTTACTGGGGGGGTAGTCTCAATTAAATACCATGCACTTACCGGCTACAACTGTCAGAACTACAGTCAGACTCATTGGTTATTCAGCTCCATGTGCAAATTTTGACACAAGCAATTAATAAATGTGTTGTAGCATCAGTGTTAATTTAGTTAACGAAGACGTTAATATTCGTTTAACGACCATTATTTCTGTGACTAAGAGGAAACACGACTAAGATGAAACTAATATCTGAAGATAAAAACTATGACGGAATTTAAGACGTTTCTTCGTTAACGAGACGAGACTGAACTAAAATGCTTTTTAGGAGTATCGGACATTCAAAATAAATGATCTCTTTGTATCGGCTGTCTTCAAAAATGTGCGTCCCTCTCACTGGACTGGATAAGGGACGTGTCCATCTCAGACAGTTAGTGGGTAGGATAAATAAACTCCAACTGGCCTGGCGAGCTGCAGTGCCTTCAGCACCTGAAGCTTTAGGAAGAAAACAAAGAACTGATATATGGAAGCATTTCTGTTATAATCACTCTGAAAAAAAACCCCAAACACATTGTGCTCTGTCACAGAAAATGGAGAGAAGCCCTGTGGCTATAAAATAGACGGAAAGAACACCACAAATCTTAAGAGGCATCTGAAGGAGCATCACCCTGCTATTTATGCAGCTTTTGTCACGGAAAGTCAACTATTTAGTCTTATTTAATGACTTTTTCTTAATGTTAGGTCAGTGTTACTGGATGTGTCCACAGGGAAATTCGCTAGCAGGTTTTAAGTTCTTACGTTTTAGCTTTCTGTTAATTAACGTCAGTTAGCTAGCCTTACTGCACAGTTCTGAGCCAGACTTTCATAAATGTACAATGCTTAATTATATATTGTACAACAGTTCAGCTTTTCTGCAGCGTTCAGTTCTGTTTCTAATGAAATCTGTATCACATGCTGTAGCAAGATTATTTAGGCCATAGCCTATTTGTTGTACTAACTTAATAGCATGCAGATAGCAAGCTGTTTCTAAAATGACAGATGGATTTGGAAGTTGCTTAAGTTACTGGCCATGTAGGTATGCTTAAGGCTGGAATACACTACTTGATTTTTGAACCCAGTTTTTTCCCTATTTACATTCTGGAGAAGTTGACAGACTACTGTTGGCAGACAAAGGTGTGTTAGTAATATATGTTCAGCTGCTTTTGAATATCTGTTTATTGCATATTTATTTATTGAAAATAAATGCTGTTTTTCCATAACAGCTAAAGAAACCATTTTTGGTTTTTACTTGATACTTGAACTATAGAGCACTTTTACCTATCCTTAATGTATGATCCTACCTTATAAATGAGCAAGGGCAGCACAGCAGGCTGATATCCAACTAAGAAAAAGTGATATGTAGAGCTGCACAAGTGCTAAGAGTGCAGTGTCAGTATAGCTTGTTATCCTGATTCAAATTTCTCATAAGCTTAATTGGTCTAAAGAGAGAAGAATTATGACTATCTTTGTCTAAATTTACATAGAAAATTAACAAAATTAAAGCTGGTAACTGCAGTTTGACTAAAACTAATGACTAAAACTAATGACTAAAACTAATTACTAAAACTTGACAAAAATGCAATGACTTTTCATTGACTAAAACTAGACTAAGACTATTTAAGACAAAAATGTCTAAAATGTGACTAAGACTATTAACCCTTTTCATCTGAAGATAAAGACTAAGACTAAATCAAAAATGGCTGACAAAATTAACACTGTCTAGCATATTTGGAGATGGCAATGTGAAAAGCCTTGCAAGTATGGCATGAAACACTCATGGTTGTGCTGCTGCAGGAATATAATCAAGGATGTAGTGGGAAACTGAGTTACTGTTACCATTCCAAGGTTTCATATTTTCTTACAGCAGTACTTCCCAACAGTAAGTGTTTTCTCCAATACCATATGAATTTGTCAATGACAACAATTGTATAATCTATTAGAAAAAAGATGTTTACCTTTTTCCATTTATAGTTGCATTTAATATTGTGCAACTTCCTGTTGTCTTTTATGTTATACTAGCTATTGTGAGTTTCCCCAGCAGTCAAACTCAAAGTGCTCATCTGTCCTAAAGACATGAAGACAAGTCTACCTCTGACTTTTACAGAGTACTCTTTCCAAAAAAAAACAAAACAGTAGTATGAATTTTTAAAATCTGAAACAGTCAAGGGTTTTTTTGTACCTCTAGTGTAAAACCATAAAATGGAGTGTTTTCAAACCCGAATCTCTTTAGTAAGCTATAATCTAATCTCTCAATAGAGCCTTTACAAAGTGTACAAATATTATCTAATAATTTTATTTACAAAAACCATAGTCAGAAACATCATTTTCTAAACCATGGTCTGTAGTTAGTTGACTGGAATATCAGTCAAATGGCTTTTTCATGCAAAAGGGATTTTTTGGCCACAGTGATGGAAATGACCAGACTATCTAAGGCACATGTTCCCAAGGATCTGGAGATACTGGAGGATCTCCAGTCCTACAGATTTTTGTTTTTCCTCTATTAACAAAGCTGATTTAACTAATGAACCAAATAACAGCCCTGAAATCGGTGTCTTAGGGCAATAAAATATACAAGACTATGTTCTTCTAGATTTTTCTCTCTGGAAGAACCTTTGAAGGTTCTTAGTAGAGTGCTACAGCAGAGTGTTTCCCTGTTTCTATCGACCAGCCAGTAAGCCTTTAAGAAACCCTTTTTTTAACAGTGTAGAAATTTAGCTTGCAAGAGATGGAGAAGGTAAATCAACAGCCAAAGGTCGTGGTTCTACCCTCATTACTGGAGGGTTGTAAGTTCAAACCCTGCGACTGCCAGAATCCACTGCCAGACTTTTATTTTGGAAAAATGTGCCTGCTAGATGAGTGAAAAAGAAAAAAATCCTAATGAGTCTAATGTGAATAAATCCCTTCTAGTGAAATATAGAGTTTATCCCCATTGGGGTACCAAGATTTCTTCAAATCCGCTCCTAAAAATACAGAAAAACTCACCATGTAACCAATTACACTTTAATTGGATTCCAAATCCCAAGTGACGGCTGGCAGCATATGATTTGTCTAAATAGAATTTCTCAATCTACTCTTTGGGGACTGTGCACTGGTCCTGCTTTTTCTCCTACTCCATTTCCATACACACACATGCCAGGTAATTAAATGCTCTAAATGGCCATTTGGCTTAGATGTGTCAGATATTGCAGTAGATCAGAATCCCTGAGGACTGGCTTAGGAACCTGTGGTTTCACAACTGCATGTCAACAAACTACAACTGCTGTGGCTCAGAAAAATACTGACAATGTACATGTGTTTCATCATGAGCATATACTCCAGCCTGTAGAACTGTAATGGTCCATAAAATGTGTGTAATTAGGCCTTAAGGATGCATAGTCTCAATTAATCCTGAGATTTAGAAGACAATACTACAGGGCACATTTGATTTGGCACACTTATGAGCTTTAGGTTATCCCAGTGTCCTCAATGGTGTAACCTAGGCACAGAAATAGATATGAGATAAAAGAGCAAGGGGAGGAGGCAGCTAAGAGGACTACATGATTAATTCCTGGGAGGGATGGGGCAGGAGGAAGAAGGAAGATGAAGAAGGTGGAAGAATTGAAATGGGCAAGGGAAACTTGTATCGCATGGTACTACTAATGTGACCCATAATTTTACATTACTTACAAGAATATATATAATGATGGGCTCATTTGTAAGAAGCAAACACTGATCTGTTCTAAGTATTTGGCTGTGGGAAGTCAGTGGTAGATTAGCAATTATGGTTCTAATAAACTTCCTAATAACTTCCTAATAAATGAACTATTACTATCATTAGCTTTCAAAAAAACTAACATAATTAGCCAAAAACAAGTTTGGGCCATACCTTTTTTATGGCCACTATTTGAGCCAATTAATATATCTTATGAAATAATCAAGGATGTCTACCACATGGCACCTTGGTAGAACTCTATCAATCATATCCCACTGGACAGATATTCTGGGGAAGATCCAGCACCCACTGAAAAGACTACATGTCCTCACATTTGGCTTGGGAATGTTTGTGGATCCCACCAGAAATGCTGGAATCTATGGCCAGGGATAGAACACTCTGTTGACAGGGGAGAGCTTGTATACCACCACACTCTCCACACAGGGAGCATGGCCATTTATGACCTCTTGGCTCCCAGTCAAAGGATGTCAAGGGATTTGACCTTTTGATCATCCAAAATTTTAATGAATCCATGTCTCTTGTCACTCTTGACATGTCATTTCATAAAATAAAATAAAAAGAAATGTCCAGTACTCAAATATGCAAATTGGAAGTACAAGTTATAATTATGCAGCAACATTTCCCTGTTCTACAGTTAGCCATAGTCTATCATTTAGTTGCATGTAACATTTTTCTTGTAATAACTGCTGCTTAGACAGGAAGTCACCTTAAGACGTTTTCCTATGTGTACTCAATATATTTCTCATACCCTGCAGCAGCAGCAGCAGCAGCATTTGACAGTCTTTGTTTTGCTCTGTTAAGCTGTTTGTGTGCGCTCAGCCACAACGAACAGGAAAACGATAGAACGGTGATACATCTTAAAGCCTACCATGCCATGTTTACTATTATGTGCTTGTAAAAGCCCCTTGCAAACGTTGCCGTTCTGCCCTGTAGGGGCATCTAGTATCATAACAAGCACCATCAATCTTTTATAGCTGTCCATAATACATAGGGGACAAAGCTTAGCCAGACGTTCCCAGAGTAGTTAAGCAATTTAGACGTGGTGTGAATTCTATTAGAACATGTTTAGACGGAGACTTGTGTTATGACATGAAGGTTATTCATCTAAAGTGTAAAAGTCATTGTGGAGAAGGAGTAACTCTCAGACGCTTTCTGCTTTAGGAGATGATTTGCTTAGCTTCACAGGGCGCCGAGGGTAATTGGTTTTTTTGTACCACATGTTGGTTTTTTTTTGTCCGTCCAGTCGTGAGACATCCTCTTGTCTTGCTCTTCCTTATTTGCGTTCAGCCGGACTGAAAATTGCTTTCACCGCAACAGCTGAGGCATATCTGATCCAGAGAGAGAAAGCAAGTGGCCACACACATCTTTAATTAGAATGTTGACTCAATCTTATACATACATTAACATAATAAGGTAATGGATCAATGCAAAAATTGCTTTGTATTGTGTGGATGAATTATTAAAACTATTATTAATCTCCACAATCAATTAACATTGCGTTAGTTTTGTTACTAAATTATTTACATCATGATTGTCTAATTTTTGTTTGCTACTTTTAATAAGGAATATCATCTCTCCCTCTTAGACAAACCTTATATTTTGTTGTGTTTGTACTTTTTTGGACTTCAACCCATGCTTTATCGAGATCTGGTATTATGCTCTCCTGATGGCAGAACAAAGACCAAAAGCTTTTTGTGAGCCACAGATTTCAGAGTTAAACAGTAATACCTGTAGAGAAATGCAATTACAAACTCAACATGAGCCGTAATGTAAGGAGATCATGCTAAGATGCCATGATTGTTGCCATAATGTTTGATTTCATGCCGGTTTATGCCATGTTAAATACATTTCATGATATTTATGTCATAGATCTTATGAGTATAAAATGTAAGCTCCTGTATACCATAAAACAAAATACAATGGAAACCTCGGCATACAAATCTAATTCGTTCTGGAGGCGAAAATTTGTATTGCGAAACGAATTTTCCCATAAGAAATAATGTAAATGCGGATAATCTGTTTCAGCCACCCAAAAATATTATCAATATTAACAATGCGACGAGTATGTAAACTGTATTGCTGCTTATAAAGAACTGACCCAAGACAAGCATTCCATGTCAAGAGTCCTCACAGGAAGTCGTGCCACCAAGCTTAGGCTAAAAATAGAACAGACCACCCATGCCACAAACCTGTCAACAAAAAACGTGAGAAAAGTCACCTAACTTTTAAAAGCATGCCGAAGGCAACATTAGTATCGTGGGTTGACTTTTTCTAAACAGCTTTTGCTGACTGAAACTCCATTTTAAATTCACTTCAGTTGGCTTCACTTGGCTTTCCACTGATGCTCTGAGGCGTTCGGTTTGGTTTGGTTCGTTCGTATGCCAAAAATGCTTCATATCCTGATGCAAAATCTTTGCAAAATTTAAATTCTTAAAGTGAAATTTTGTAAGGTCATGCTTATACCGAGATTCCACCGTAACTAAGAAATGCAAACTTCCAGTTTTCTCATATTTTTGAAAGAAATTCTGCAAAGCAAAATGCCTTCAAGCATCATTGAAATATAATTTTAAATATAAAAACATAAAACTATAATCATTTCAATCAAATCAAACAACCAATAAAAAAAGGTTATCAGATCATGTCCTGCCTTTAAAACTACTTCAACTTCTCTTAGATATTGGCTGATAGGTTCTTCCAGGAATCTTGGGGAACTTACTGCAGTTCTTCTGTAGTCTTTAATTTTCACTTGCTTCTGTCTCCTCAGGTTTAAATCTAACACTAACGCAATAGGCATAAAACAACTATGTCAGATCAAATTGATAAAAAACCATAAGGTGCCGTAGTACTGTAGATTCGGTTGAAAATTTAATCCCAGGTCTAAACAACTGAAATGGATTTTTATTCAATTTATTTGTAGAGTGCTTTTAACAATGGACATTGTCTCAAAGCAGCTTTACAGAAATATAGAAACATAGAATAAAAAATATAAAGTTTAAAGTTATTATTTATCTCTAACATTTATCCCTAATGAGAATCCTGAGGTGATGGTGGCAAGAAAAAACTCCTTGAGATGATATGAGGAAGAAACCTTGAGAGGAACCAGGCTCAGAAAGGAAACCCATCCTCATTTGGGTGACAGTGAACAGTAAATAATGTAAATGTTAATAATGTCCTTTCTTCAACAGTTTATATTCACATGCAGTTGTCACATGCAGCTCCTGAGGAACTATATAATAACCAATGGTATTTATACTAGAGTAACTATAATGTAATAGAAACTCAATAAAAAAATTAAAAAAACATAACATTAGTTTAAATTTTAGTTTAAACCTGCACTACTGCTTTCACTAACAAAAGTACAATTATATCCAAAAGCAGCGATCATCAGCCCAAGGTTACATAGTAGATGAACGTACCATTCTGGCATTCTGATAACTATCCAATTTCAAACGATTGCTGAAAGTAAACAGTTGGTCTCTGTCAAATAATCCAAGTCAGTTAAAGAGTAACAGATGGATAGCACTTGCAAAATTTCAACGTATACAAACAAACGGTCAGAGATCGACAGCTATTCAAAGGTTAGGGTTCCCCCTGTTTAAATATTTGTGTTAAAACCTGCCTAAAAGCTACCTCACCTAAAATCATACACTGTACATTTATAACACAATTGTTGCATATGGAAGTGTATTAGAGCTCACTTCCTGTTTGCCGTCATCACAATTATGCAGCATTCAGTTATGGCAGATTGTCATGGGCTATTTTGAGAATCTGTTATCTATGCACAATCTCTGCAACACAAAGTCTGAAAATGTTTTGAGGCAATAAGGATTTGATCAAATGTTTAGGTGGAAAATGGGATTGAAAACAGCCTGGCATATTATGCAAATTAGCTTAATATCTTAGCTTAATGGTTCCTGAGGTGTTGTGTGTGGTATAAGACTTGGAATAAATAGATAAAAAATTTTTTTTTCTTTTCTAGTTTAACAGTTCTTTTTAAGGAAGACAATTTGACATAATAATAGGAAAAATGAAAACTAAAAGTAAAAAAACAGAACAAGTTATCAACCTTTGAGAAAACTACCTAAAGAAATCAACAGTGCTGTTTTAGCAATGATGAAGCAAAATACGTACAAGATCTTTGTCCACAAGGTTCCATTTCTGAGACATTGACAGTTGTCATGATGTAGTATGACATTTAATCTAAATAAAATCACAGCATTTATGCTACATAGAATATACTATGGAAAAAGTCATATCAGCATATGATATAAGCTGTCAGAACAGTTACTTGACACATATCACGACAGTAACATTAGACATTAAGACACAAGGTCCAGGCAGCTGTAGGAAACTTTTAGAGACCCTTTTTTGAAAAAGAAATTTCAATAAGCAATAAAATGAGATAAGGTTTCATTTTAAAGCCACTGGTTCAGTGCTTTCCTGGTTAAATATGAAATCTTTGATTGCACACCATTACCTCCAGGACACCTTGTATAATAAGGTAATGAAAATCCAGAAAAATACAGCACTGTACATCAGGAATATATATAAAGGTCATAAAATTACACAGAAATACACAAAGATTCTAGAAAGACAAAGTAGTTAGGGTGTCCATCACTTCTGAGGCTATAGGAGATGAATATAAACTGTATATGGACTTCTACTGAAAATGTGTCCAAGATGAAGAAGTGCTTTGCAGCTTATATACATTATCTTAGACTTTCCAAACCAAAACTAAATGTTTCTATGAGCACTAATTAAGACATGTTACCAAATACTGATAATAATAGACACCTATCCAGGATGGCTGAAAAGTGTCTAACTTTTCTCCATCTTGGAAAATATTAGAAATCAGAAATATTGCTACTTCTGAATTGTATAAATGTAGCTGGAGTAAAAGGACCTTGGGGTTGTGTCTATAATATACACTATAGCGCACTATTTTAAACACAATTATTTTCAAACAATTATTTTCAGGTGCTTTTTCTCCATTTGTGCATGTTTCATATAGCTATGAGTGACGTAATATACAATGTTCCCTACAGGTCATAGTAATTGAGGTCCTTCTAGTGCAGAAAAGACTCCTCTTTGTCCTCTGAGTATCTACCCAATCTGATTTTCCAACCCTCTGAACATTTTCCACATCCGACTTTCCCTTTGTTTATTTCGAATGTGTGTTGCTTTTATCAGCGCAACAAGAGATTTTTTAAATCTGTTCTGTAAATATTTTCTGTATAATGTCTGTTTAGCTTCCATGCAGACAAAACAATGAGAAAATAATTAGTAAATGCATGAATTTACTGAATAAACAGCATTTTAATTTTTTTTTCGCCTAATTTTTTTTCTTCTACCTGCATAGAATTAAATCTAGGATTAAAGTTTTTTGGTTGATTTTCACAGGGTTTAACTTTCAGGTCCATCCAATCAATCAATCAATCAACCAACCAAC